>MQRK01244770.1:0-10474 GCA_001938485.1 Girardia tigrina
CCCCGCCAGCAAAACAGGATCTTCATCCACGAAAGACAATGCTATGCGTTTGGTGGGGTTGGGAAGGGATTATTCATTATGAATTACCTCCTCGAAACCAAACAGTGAACGCAAAACTTTATATTCAACAGCTGCATAGACTCAACGCCGTTATAAGACAAAAACATCCGGATCGACAACATGGCGTTATTTTGCAACACGACAATGCACGTCCTCATATTGCCAGAATGATAAAAGAAACCATTCAAACGCTTGGTTAGGAAGTGATACCACACCCTCCGTATTCACCTGACTTGGCTCCATCTGATTTTAATCGTTTCCGTTCGCTTTCTAACTCTGCGTGGTGTTTCGTTCAACAATGATGGAGAACTCCAAGTTTGGTTGGCTGAATTCTTCGAGTCAAGACCGCGCGATTTCTACCAAAGAGGCATTGAAAAACTCGTTGAATGTTGGGAAGAAGTAGTGAACAATGTCGGAGATTATATTTGTGATTAATTTGTAGTAACCTTTTTGTTAAAATATAAAATTTTATCAAAATAGTTTCATGCATTTAAGGATACAATATAAACCGAATAATTAACCACGTCCAATATTTTAGTTACTAATATTTTATTGTTGGTCTTATTTTTAAAGTATATATATTTAAAAGTAGCATTTTATTCGACAAAATCTTTTTAACTTCATTTTCACCTAATGAAGTTTCTTAACAAGATAAATATATACAATTTCATTCTCACCCAGAAAAGAAAACTTAATTTTTCCTACAATTTACACATTTCTAGCTCGTTCAGGCAAAACTCATGTCAGGGTGATATTTTATGACAAGTATTTATGATTTTCAATCATATTTGCATTTCTTTTCTTTAAACAATAATTATTATAATAAAAAAAAATAATTTATAAGTAGTTTAATGCCAAATTTATATCAATTTAACATTAAATATTTTTTCTAAATCTCATCCTTTTCCTTTTATTTCTACCTGAATACATAGGATTATTTCACGAATGATTTATTCTATTTGTTATATTGTGTTCGATTTTAATTCAAATTTTTGTCAAAAAAACTAAATATGATCCTCCTTCATGAATCTTCAATGAAAAACAGATTGTGTAATGAAATTCGAGATATGGATAGGTAATTACGAGATCAATTTTGACGATTTCATTTTTTCATTTTCGGTTAAAAAGGGAGTTTATTTTTCAAAAGAAATATTATTATTTATATATAATGACTGTAGTGACCTACATTGCTGACCATTTAAATAAAATCCTCTAAATATTATAATTTATTTACTTGTATAATTATTTATTTTATTGTGTTCAAATGTGATATTAAGAGAAATTGAAGATATCTCGATTGAATTAAAAAATCAATAAGTTTGACAAATAATTAAGTATCGTACAAATTGAATATACAAATTCTTTCTACAGTTCATTCTCCCGCTAATTACCGAAACAATTGAATAGCTATTACTATTCAACAGAATAAGCAATAGAAGATACCAAAGTGATTTCAAATTTATATATAATTAATCGAATCGGATTAAAGATCCTGATATTCTCTTTCCAAAGTATTTACTTATTTTTTTGTAAAATTATTTATGGAAAATTAACCAACTCTTCATTTTGGTTTACGATCCAAGTAATTTGTTATCGAGTTTATTATTTAAAATACACTAATTAAAGTTAAAATTTATTTAATTAGTTATATCTCTTGATTCTATTAAAACACTCTTTAAATATCGAGGTGCGATTATTAGGAGAATAAGATTTTCATTTTTGAAAACACTGGGATGCCCCTTCTGATACAAAAAATATAACGTTAATAATTAAGTGTATTTTTATTAATACAACCGATAACAAAGCCATTGGATCGTAAAACAAAATGAAAAGGTGTGCTAACTCTCACATTGTACAATCAAAGAATTTACCTCATCTTCTTCGTTCTTTTAGGAAAGAGAAAAATCGGACCATCGTCTTTCTAATGCTGACGTAACGTCTGCAGAAAACGTAAGATAACTGAAGATATCTGTAGAAAGCAAGCAGATAACTGAAAAGTCTTAGTTACAATGGTTCAGACTGAATGTTCCATTATTAACCCTTAGCGATAGCAACAAGAAATGATACAAAGCAATTACCCTAGAATAAATAATTAATAAATTTTAAAAATAACCTAATATCCATTTCTCCGTTATTTATAATTTTCGATTAATTATTTTATATTAATTATGAATTTATACTAACATTTTACGCCTAATATATAATTTATTGAACGTATCTAAGGTGATTTAATCTAATTATTATAGTAAGTAGAATAAATAATCAAAATAGTATGTTTTACTAAATATAATGCATAAAAAATCATTACTCGATAAAAAAACGATAAAAACAACTTTCAAATCGTGTGTAAAAATACCCTAGCAATGAAGAGTACACATCTTAGTGAAGAGTACCAGCCGAATAGGACGAAAACGTAAATATCAATTACCTATTTCCATCGAATGGGCTCAAGTTCAGTCATTCGGAAACCCAATTCGTAAGACGACTTTAATGATGAATTCGATACTACGTTCTCCAAATATTCGAATACAATGTTGTTAAATTATCACTACATTTATATTCTATTTTTGAAGTAAAATACGTATCATTATTTATATTAATATATGTACGTTAATATAGTGTCGTTACGATGATTAAAATTTAAAAATTTAATTTTAAATCTATAATTGATATTTCGATCACAATTAAAAATTATAATTAGTAATTTGTCCGCTACCAAACGAGTTTTATTTTGCGTTCTGTTCATCACATCCATTTTGCCTCAAAATATCGAAAACCAGAACCTTTTCCAATTGTCGTTGATGAAAGTGAAACAATCTGGTTTCAATAAAGAGAAAATTCACCAATTACTGAACAATCACTGATTATATCCGAATACCGAACATATAAAAAATAATAAAATGTTTTGAAAAGAAATGATTTATACAATTAAACTTAATTGAACCTTACTCGAAACTGTTGAGCGGTTAGATACTCATTCATACAATAACATTATTGTTCTTTCACTTCATTTTTAAGTGATAAGTGCAATCTTGTTTAATTTTGTGTCATTCATTCATTATCGTTTGGCTAGTTGGCAGTTATTAAATAACATTATTTAAACGATAATTTTAATTAATGTTTATTAAAATTGTCTACAATATTTTTATTATTACGTATATTCAAGAACCTTCAGTTAAAATATAAGAGGAATATCTCATTTGACTTTGATGGACTCCCAAATATTAAGAGGACTTTATTGTTAAATTTTAACGATAAACATTGAGTGGAGTTGACTTTTGACCTATTTATATATATATATATATATATATTTATATATATTTATTTAAGGCGGCAATTAACACGAATTAAAAAAAAATATTTTGGCATTAACAAAACTCAAATATTGCAAACTCAAATTTTTGCAAGCAAGAAGACACAATCTACGGATGAAGTGCCCCTTATGCCGTCAAGAAGTAAAAGAAGTAAATACCCATTAGTTAGCAAAAAGAAATTTATTCTCTTTGTAGTCGATTTTCAGAAATGCAAAACCCAATTTTTAGTAGCAGAAAATAATTTAACAGACGACCCGAATTATGACCTTATAATTTCGGAAGGTCAATTTATACAACTGAACAATCAAATTCAGATAAAGTTTCAAAGTTGTATGGAAAGATATATTTTTTTCTTGACTCATAGCTCAGCATAAATTCAAATTTGTGCTCTTGATTTGTGTTCCAAAACTTTCTTTTACCACAAATTAGAGATCAACCTGTTCAATGTTTACTGCCAACTTGAAACTCTTACCGTTACGTTGATCAGTTCATTTTGAACATTACTACTGAAAATTAATCTCTTCTGACACTTTATTTACCAGAGGAAAAGCGTGATTCAATTGAATGGCAAAAGATTAGTGATGGAAAACCTCAGACATAATTGAACTACAAACTCTAACAATGCATCGAAGAAACAAATTTTCTATTACCGGTCCATTTTATGCAGAAATGTTAAACGAATTCAGGAATAAGTATAAATGACCAAAACTTTTCAATTTGACTGATTGTTAAAAATTCTGTCGTGTATTCCTCTAATATTTATATTAAAGCCAGCCAAGATTGACGATACACATGTCCGATTTTGTGCTGTCAGAATTTAATTTATTTAAACACCTGAAATATATATAAAATGTATTGTTAGGGAATGTAAATTTAATAATTTCAAAATATATTTTTTGGTAAATAAATTATGCTTTTATCTAATTAGTAAATAATACGAAGGTATTATTTCATAATTTTTGCAGTTAATCTATAGTTATAAAATATTATTTATATATTATTATATTATATTTTTATTATTATTTATATATTATTATATTATTATTTATAGAAAATTATATTATTATTTATATTAAATAAGAAAACCAAAAAGGATAAAGAGAATTTAAGAAAAGCAAATGATAAATAAGGTCATACCTAAGCGTCAAAATTATTTTAAAGTTTATTTTTTTAAAGTATAATAAATAAATTTTGTTTGTTAATAAATAAAAATTGTTTCGAATAAATTTTGGTACAACATAAAGAAAATATATTGAGAAAAAAGCTGATATATTATTAAACACATCAGGTGCGAAATTATTTTTTAGCTATATTATTCAAACACATATTAGACTTGACTATCGGAACCGACTAAAGAGAGACCAAAATAAGAACCCTTCTATTCGTGAAAAGTTATCAGAATGAAAATATTTCAAAATAATTATCAAAGTGAAGAGATTCGCCAGTGGAATTGATCGACCGAGAATTAAACCTGATCCTCGCCAATTGAATTAACAGAATTAGATATTTATCTTTAAGATGCTGATATTATAAATATATTAGTAGTATTAATTAAAAGCAATAATATTTATTTATATAATACAAAAATTCTTGTGGTTATTATTAATTGAATTTATTCTTTGTTTCTTATTAATTTGAATTTTATTCACGGTCACTATTGTTGTTTTATTGGTTCATAAATGGATAAACATTTCATAAAATTAAGGTGTCGGATAAGACCCCGCCCTTAAAAAGTAACCACAGGAATAGGATTAGGGGGTGAAATTTTGTATTCGTTTATTGATTTCTTTAAAGTCTAATTTTAATATTTAGTTTTATTGTTATATTCTGGATATTTGTTATAAAGATAAAAAATATTATTTTACTAATAATAGATTTACCTTTGGGTTTGATATATAATATTATATATCTAGAGGTTGGCACATTTCGCATTTAAACGACCGTTTAAACGTTTTCAATTTTAAGGACGTTTAAATGTTTAGTGATTTATAATAGTGTAAAAATAATAGTATATAGTTCTTAAGTTCGTATTTCAAAACTCACGATATGGATATTACTTTTTTCGAAAATTTTATAACGCTACCTGAGGCCTATTCATTTGTATCGAACGCTTTGTCTCAATCTATTGAGCTTTTTCGTGCGACTATAAATGCAAAATATGGAAAGTGACATCAATAGCATATTTGATAATTACATCGAAATTTCCGGTAAATTTTTTTGTTAGACGTAAAATTATTTAAATTATATTTGTTGATTTTCAATATTTTTTCGTGTAAAAAAGTTTAAAAACGAAATGTATTGTATTGAAGAAAAAGTATTGGTTTCTGATGGAGCACAAGATTAAAATTTTTTCATTGGAATAATTAGCTCCAACAATTATTATGATTGGTTTTATGTATATAAAAATATATATTTAGCTTTTTGGCATCAAAAATTTTTTAAATTGAAAATTCTACTTTACAGGGTATTTCATTAATATATCAAAGGTTTCATTGGAATATAAACATAATTAAAAAACTAAATATAACAAAACAATTCAACAGGAACGACTTTAATTAAAATCATCATGTTCATTGATTGATGAATTCACATTATTCCACATATTTCTATAATAGGCTTGAATAAGTCCTTCTTCATTGATTTCTTCAATCACGCTTCTAGTTAAACCACACTTCTTTTAACTGGATCCTTGTATTTGCTTTTTGTCTAATGAAATCCAATCTTGATTTTATTAATGAAAAAAATATTCTCAATAGGGTTTAAAGATGGACTATAAGGCGGCAAGTATAAAACATCAAGATTAATTAATTAACGTAAGAAATAATTTTATTAGATTATTATGGTGAAACCGTACATTATCCATAATTAAAACCGGTCGATCTTCAAAAAGATGTTTTTGGTGTGAAGATTCTAAGAAATCTTTAAATATACTCGAATTTAATGCACCATCAAACAATTGAAAATATTTAATTCCATCCAGAGACAGAATAACACAAAAAGAAACGTTTTGACCTTTATTTGCAGGCCTGAATAAAACAGGATCAATATTAACTGGTGCATATCCATATTTAGTATGCAAATTGAAACCAGCTTCGTCTAAAAATATCAATCTTCTGTTTATAAATCCAAATATTTTAGATACATATTCTCTCTTTTTTTTCAATCATATGCGGTTGAAGAAAAACTTTGGGCCTAAATTTTAACCGTTTTCTAACAATTCTTGCTCATTTAAACTTCTTGCAAATACTACTACTAGACATTAAATTGGACGATTTACTTAAAACATTTTTAACACCCTTTTGTGTTATCGAAAAAAATCATCCGAAACAAATTGGCGCATTAGATTACAAATTTCCGTGGAATCTTTAAAAGATCTTAAAGATTTCTTCTTAAATTTTTTTAAAAAAAATTTTTCTTTGACATTTTTTAAATTACATTTATATATTTACATCAATATTTATTTATTTCATTGTTATCGATTAAACTCCATTTTCTTTTTTTTGAGTTTTTGTGCATTTTAATAAAAAAATTTTTAATCCTTAACGAAAAGGTGAATAATTGATAAGTAAAAAAGTTTATTAATTTTGAATAAATTATTTTAAATAAATGTGTTGTGTGATCTAGCGCTCACTACAGTGTGCTTATATGATATTCGATTTTTTAAAGTCATGGAAACAACATTATACAATTCTAGATAAAGTATTAGACGAAAGGGTAAAGCAGGTCTTAGAAAATAATCCGGAAAAGTAGCATATCCTCAAAGCGGAAATTAAATTTTTGGACATATAATTATTGATAAAGGTATTTAAGCAGTCTCATCTAAATTAGATATTATTATTATTATGACGACTAAAATTTAATTCAATAATAAATATTTTGTATTTAGATAATTTAAACAAATAATATGGAACAATTTCAATTACTTTATTTATTTTATTAACTTTTTTATAAAATACAATTGTCAATTAATTAATAATTTATTTTTTAAATATTACCTAACAGATGAAGCTTATCTTGAATCAAATTATTACTCAATACTTTCGGCTTTGAGTCACATACTGGGAGACTCGAAATTTGAGTAAAATACGAAAGGAAAGTGCCATCGCTTTAAATAAATTGTCTGCTCTATCGATCCGTTACAACGGAATAAAAACGCAATGAATAATGTTATACTTAGATGCTACAATACCTTGGGTACATTGCCAGCAGAAACGTTTGAGGAGAGGCAGCATCCATATTTGGTCATTTAGTGTATGAAATTTACTCTGAAACATGCTAACTTTTCTACCTATTGATTGCAAAGTTTGAAGAAAATAAAACCTGGGCGCTCTTCTCTGACATGGTTAAAGCAATGGTGTATTTCTGCAAAATTGCTGTAATTCATTTTTATTATTTCTAGTAAAATTACTGATTATTTTTTATTAATTTATTCTCAGTAACAATAATATTATTATTTATATAATTATTTTTGTTATATTTATTTATTAGTTAAGCCAATGGAAATTTTAATCAAAGAAAGGAAACACATTATCATTTGCACATTCCCAAATAGAAACTGGCAGCCATCAAGTACCACTGACTGAATCCTTCAATCAAATATTTGATTCGATGCTGTCAAAATCAAATAATTTAGTAATTATTTCTTTAAAAATAGTTATTAAATATTTTTGTATTTTATATTTTTCACTTTTATCTGTTTTATTTAGTTTACTTCTTACTTAAGATTTTATGCATGATCAACAGAAATATCTTATAAATCTAATGAAAAGGACATTAACGTCGACCAACGAAGACGTCAATATTTCGGTAACTGCGTTGTTAAAGATATTGATGCAGTTCAATATCTTTCGAAGATGTTATTATTATTACTATCATTTTTGTTTAATGATTGTTTCAGATAATTATGGAAAGATTGATGGTTCAAGTCTTTGGATAAAAGTACGTTGGCTTTGTTCAACGAAATTATTCCAATTTCACTAGTAAGGATTCTTTTAATAAATCTAAATTAAAATATTATCATTTCTGCTTTGGCAAATGGAAACTAGCAGTCATCAAGTACCACTGACTGAATTCTTCAATCAAATATTTGATTCGATGCTGTCAAAATTAAATAATTTAGTAATTATGTCTTTCAAAATATTTATTAAATATTTTTGTATTTTATATTTTTCACTTTTATCTGTTTTATTTAGTTTACTTCTTACTAAAGATAATTCTCAGCCTCCGAAATACATTTATCGTGACTGTTGTAATTTGATTTGTTAAAATCTGCATTGCAAGTTAACGAGTTCGTGGACAAAACGGTTATAGTCGTCTAAGAACGTATGCTGACGTAGAACGAAACGGTAATTAGCGTCTTGAGAAAACATCATCAAAAGTACAAATAACACTGTCAGTGTTCCTTTGGTGACAAAACATGAGGTTATAACACGGTCCTTTATTTTAGAAAACTTGGGAAAAAATTTTTTTTATAAAGTACAACTAAGTGTAACATTATGAAGCGAAACACCTATTTAAGATTGTGGAGTGGGTGCCACATCGTCTACGTCGACGTAAATCGATCCTGGGAATTGGATCGAGAGAAACTGCTGTAAAAAAATAATAGCCTACCGGTTTCGGATGGCGTTGGGATATAGTGGGTGCCGCCATCTTGCCCGACAGCTCCGGAACAATGTCGATTCAATTTGAGGGCGAACAAGCTGAGACGCGCTGATAGCACGAGGAAATCGAATTCCTGGCCGTTGGTACCGTCGATATGATGCGCAGATTTATCGAGACAGATATTCGATATTGTTCATATCAATGAAGAGAAGTGGTGCAACAAATTCGAATGGTTCTTCGAGATAAATAATCTCTCGAGCATTTTCTGTGACGGGCGCTCGGGCAAACTGATGTCGACGATGTGAGTCTTGGGGTCCGGTGAGTTGTCGAACAGTTTTGTGAGAAAATCGAAACAGTTTTCGACGCATAAATCCTCTAATGATCTGATATGTATTTGGACATATATGAATATATAATATCGAGATTGAGAAAGAAAGATAAGTAGATATAAATAGAGGTTGTGGTAAAAAAATTTCAAGTAAAAAATGCCAGAATGAGACAAAAAGAAAATAATCGAAAAATATTGAAAATGTTTATTTCATTTAAAAAAATTCGAATTTATCCATCGGAAAGAGAATTATTTACATTATTAAAACAAAATTAATTTAATTTGTTGATCCACTTTATTTTTGAATCCCATTATAAAGGAACAACAGTAAAAACTGGGATAAAAGGTTTTTTTGTGAAAATTAATTATTGGTAAAAATTTTAATAATTTTTTATACACATAAATTATTTTCGTATGTGGAAATTCACTGAAAAAAATCGTTGATTAATGGTCACTACAAAGATTGATGTGTTTTTTGAGCCTACCTCACATTTCGTGTGTCCGCGAACGTGTTAAACAGGAAAATCGAGCTTTACGTCGGTTACTTTTAATTTGACTCTTTTTTTGCGATGCTTGATGTGTCTTCACCTTATTAATACATTTTTCCTCTGTAACATTCTTCCTTTTCTTGCGACTGTTTTGAGATTCGTGGTTTTCAGTTTGATTTCGGTTATTCTCTGCCACAAATTATGTAAATGAATTTTATGATTTATATCAATGATTAATGAAATCATTATATATTAATAAAATTCTTATCTATATTGATGAACTCTTTATATATAATAATAAATTTTATAAATAAATATTAATTAAATACCCTATAATTCAGCATGTAATGATCAGAAAAACTAACACATTAAAAATTGAAAAAAACTTTCAATTTTGATTTTTGATTATTTAAAGTAAAAGTGTGAAAATCGAGTTCACAAAATTTTGAAATCTCAAATAAATATTATTGATGTTAAATTTTCTTTTTTTTCTTTTTTTCCCACAAATAATGAGACATGTGATCTCTAAATTCCGTACCTCTGGCGTAACCGATCCGACCGACTACGATGCCGGAACATATCGAACTGCGTTTCACATTCAATGAAACAGCCCGATGTCGCGAGAGCGGATCGTGGAGAATAACCACAGTTTTAAGTGGAACCCACTGTCCCGAGTTCGGCGG
>MQRK01244772.1:542-10560 GCA_001938485.1 Girardia tigrina
AACTTGTTATGAATCGGTTTTATGTTCACATGCGTGAGTTTATGGATTTGGCGTATAATGGTAGTTTCTTTTGAATAAAATTTAACGCCCAAACTGGTTTAACTTTTTCGTTTATTAAATCATTTGATAATTGATGTTCTGTAAAGGGGTATATATTAATGAATAGTGTACTTATATATATGAATATCGAACATATATTTATGCATACAGTATATACGTTTTTGCATAGTATATATATATTTATGCATACCGTATATATATATTGATGCATAGGACTGTAAAATTTTCTAAACGTATATTTTAACCCTTTGAACCCTAAGACTTTCATTGTCTTAGTACATTAATGTAAAAAATTATTAGCACATCAGCAGACATCAACTCTGACCTAGTGACATCATCGAACTGAGTTCATGTTCGAGCAAGTTCTTGGTTATAACGATAGATATAGAGGCCGGTAAATCGGCCATTATGGTATATGTCTTGCCAAATCTGGCCGGTTTATCGACCTTTAGGGTTCAAAGGGTTAATTAAAATATTTTAAATTTCAGTATTTTATTTAATATCCATTTAAATACTTTTCTTTTTTTTAAAAAATATTAAATTTTATTTTAATTGTTATTATCTTAATTATGTTGGAATAGTTAGTTACCGTAAATACAAACTGTGAGGAATATTTGATGTGTTGATGTTTTTGTGTAGTGCTTGCATGTTTAAATGTTGTGTGTTGATTTGGGATTGTGCCTCTCTTAATCAGATGGATGATTAATATTTTAATTCTTATAATCCGAAACTAATTTATTTAAATTTAGATCTAATATTCAAATTTTTATTATTGTAACTTTTAAATAATTTTATTGATTTTATTTTTGTAAAATTTTAAATAATTAAAATATATTAATGTTTAAAAATGATTATTTTTATTTTAGCCTATAAAATTTAATTTAAATAAAATAATTTTCTTCAAGTTAGTTCAGATTGTAAGGAGGAGTATTAAACATTGAGTGATGGATTTAAGTGCGAGTGATACTATTGATTGTCAAAGAGATGATCAAACTTGTCAATGTAATAAATGTTCAAACAAATATGTGAGTTCTCTTAACACAAACAAATACCGATTTTCATCAGGGTGGGTGAATCACCGTTCTTGGTTAAATATATTGAAGTTGTAATTAAATGGATCATCTAATTTGTTTGAATAATATAGTTTTTTGTAAATCAAAAAATTCATCTTATTTATAAGCTATCGCGGCAATGAAAGCAATCAGTAATTTGAAGAAATTTGATGGTGAGGAGGACGTCGAACGTTTGATCGACAGATTTGAGTTTGCCATCGAGGTAGACGGGCTAATGGAAAAAGAACTCTCATATTTGGTCATGCTGTTGGACGGGCCGGCATACGACGTGGAAGGGCTTATCGCTTGATCAACAGAGAAATGCCAAGGAAATCAAAAGGGAGTTGCACGAAGTGTTTGGTTTTGGGAGATTTGTCGATTATCATCCGGTTTGGAGAACCTCATGTGTCAATTATGATATTCCCAATGAAGATAAAGAGCCATTTCAAGATGAAGTGAATGAGTGGGTAAGCGAAGGTGTTCTGATAAAGTGGGATGAAAAGCGAGACGAGAAGATTCCTAACATGATACCGTTGATGGGAGTACGGCAAGTCAAAGGCAAAACGACACGAATACGACCGGTATTAGACTACAGGTTACTGAACGAACAAATTCATAGCTATCCTGGCAGCAGTTATGCCAGCTGCCAGTCACGATTACGGGAGTGGAGAAAATTGGGACCCAACTACGCTATAATGGATTTAAGAAAGGATTTATTTACCTACAAGTAAGGGGGCTCCAGATTTGTGGAAATATCAGGCGGTTATGTGGAATGGCGAAGTGTATGTGATGACCAGGTTATGGTTTAGTCTATCCATTGCGCCAAAAGTCATGTCAAGAATAGTTGAAATGATTATCAAGGAAGAGCAGACGATAACTGCTTCTGGGTATATTGATGACGTGTTCATTGCGGAAAGTTCTTGTAATACAGAAGATGTAGTAGGAATTTTTGGCCGGTTTGGGTTGGAGTCTAAACCCATAGAACAGATTGGCTTAGACAAAGATGTGAGGGTGCTTGGACTGAATGTACAAAGCAATTTGCAGTGGAGGAGAGACTAAGAGCTCGTCACTAGGGAGCTTGAGAAAGCAACGAGGAGAGAAGAACATGGAATTTTGGGGGAGTGGAGAGGCCATGTACCAGTTGCAGAATGGTTACGGGTTGCTTGTGCCTATATTCAGAGATTAACCGCAAAATATAAGATAGGCTGGGATTAATTAGTGCCAAAAGACATCATAAAGAAAGTTCATGAAATCCATCAAATGCTGAGGATGGATGGAGATCCAGCAACAGGCAAGTTGGTGGTAAATTGCAATAATAATGTTGTCATTTGGACAGATGCAAGTAGTATAACAATGGACACACTACTGTGCGTTAACGGTAATATCGTTGAAGACGCTGCTTGGTTAAGGAAAGAAGACGATACAAGCCATATTAATATGAGTGAACTGGATGCGGCCATAAGGGGAATAAACTTGGCAATAACCTTGGGCTTTCATAAGTTCAAGCTAATGACGGACTAAGCAACAGTGTATGGCAGTATTCACAGTACACACAACCCAAGAACCCGCACTTTATCTGAACATTTTGTACGACGAAGACTCGATATCACGAGAGAGTTGAAAGATCAAGAAAAACTGGAAGTAGAACTGGAATAGATGAAATCTCAATTGAATATGGCAGATTGCTTGACTAGGGTTCCAAAACAATGGCTAAACAGGAAAGTGGAAGTAAACGCCTTTGAAGTAAATCAGTATCCAAGTGTTGATGAGATCAAGAAAATTCATGATAAATGTCACTTTGGAGTCGACAGGACGATTGAACTGTTGAGGGAAAAATATGGGTCTAATGCAATTAAGTTGGATCAAGTTAAAGAAGTTATCAAGCAGTATGTTGAGTGTTCAAAGATCTGTCCAGCCCCACGAATTGTGTATCGATATGGGAAATTGTCAACTGACAAGGTATGTTACCAACTTTATATCGATGCGACTTATTTCAACGGTGTTGCGTATCTGACCATAGTGGATTCAGCAACAAGAATTTCTATTTGAAGAAAGTTGCGCAGTGAATCCGCCGAGGAAATAGGTTGGCATATAGATAGCGTATGCTCAGAATTTGGACCGCCGAAACGTTTCTTTTCCGACAATGCGGATATCTACCGAAGTGCCCCAGTTAGACGGTTGCTAGATAAATGGAGAATCCAGCAAGGGTTCACCGCAGCCTATCGGCTTCAAGGGAATGGGATGTGCGAGAGAAATCACCGCACCATTAAGACAATGGCGGCGAGATCTGCAAAGTCGATCAGCGAATGTATGTTTTCGTACAACAGTACGACGGGTCACCGGGATGTGGGGTCCTATGAATTGATGTTCTATCCCAAGTCTCGACTGCCAATGATTCAAGATGAGCGTCAGGTTGAATCCAAATTCATCTCGGAATGCATCACGAATGATGAGTATGATGCTACGGAGAAAAGCCCGTTCAGCATTGGTGAGAATGTTTATTTGAGTCGGCTGGAAATGCGATGAACCATGGGCGGGGCCGCATATAATTACATTGTTGAAGTCTGCAGTTGGGGTGGCGCTGGACGACGATGGAATCACGAGACATATATCCGACATCAGGAGAGCAGTGGAAAATCGACAACTGATGTTAGTGGATTCTGATGATCGCATTTCAGACAGTGAAGACGAAATGAGTGGACCGACAACGCAAGAGATAGCAACAGATTCCGCTGAACGACCGGTGCGGGTACAAAAACCCGCTCAGTATCTGGACGATTATGTGATTTGATCTGGAGATCATGGGGGTGTGTAATTAATTGGATCATCTAATTTGTTTGAATAATATAGTTTTTTTGTAAATCGAAAAAATCATCTTATTTTACAGAAGTTAACGTATTACATTCACATACAATTTTAAAATATTCCTCACAAGACTGATTCTCGTTTATTTGTACCACAAAGGCATTTGAGACACGACAAGTGATCATGAATTCGATGATTAATCTAAATGTTTTATACAAAAAATGTTATTTTTTAATAATTATAATTTAATGTTTAATCTTTTGTTGAAACTGTTTTATTTATCAAATTTTAATTTGTAATCTGCAAAACTTACCTTTATTTCTTATTTTCTTATTATTAATTTTCGTATTATAAGAATTGCTGTGGATTTTCTGTTCTTGACTTTAAAAATTGGTTATTATTATTATTGGTTATTATTATTGGTTATTATTACCATCTTTGGTTATGGAAATAGGAATTTTAATTTTTGCAACATTACCTTTAATATACACAACTCCTGAGGAATATTTTCAACAGCATCCTATACACAACATACGTCATCATACAAACAATCATTCATACAGTCAAACATACACATACATTCGTTTCTTAGTTAAGTGCACTGATCACTTCTCCCTGTGACCGTGCCTCCTCGTTTCCCTGTTCGTCTCTGAAATTTTTCTTGTTTGTAATATTTTCTTTTCTTGTTAGACTTCCTCTTTTATTCGATCTTTCCGACATTCTTTCCCACTCGTCATCGGAGTCTTCTAATTCTCCTACTTGGTCTCTTCTAATCTTATATCCTATCCGACCTCTGTACTGTGTGTTTGCGTATTATTTTTGTTCATTTCTTCTAATCCTTGTATCTTCTCTTCCAGATTCTTCGCGTTCTCTAAATCTGTTTGCATTCTCATAACATTGTGTTCTTACATGCCCTTTCTTATTACAATGGTTGCATTTAACATTTGGGCATTCCCGTCTCACATGTCCTTCTTCATGGCAGGCCCGACATATGATCCTTCTCGCATTAAAATTTCTTCTTGGTTCTTCGATCTTTCTCTCTTCGTATCTTGGTCTCGGTCTTCTTGTTCTATATTCTACTTTCTTCCATTCTTTATTTTCCTTTGTCRTGTATGCGTCCACTCTTATATTCCTGTCTTTCAGCTCAAATTCGTAAATTTTCTCTTGGATATTTTTTATATCTTCTGCTTTTGTGGCATTTCTCAGAGTCATTTCTCTTCTTACTTCTCTATCTTCGATAGCATTGGCGTACGCTAGATCTGAAAGTTCCTTTTTTCCTAGTTTTTTCTCAACTAGTTTTTCCACTAGTTCATCAATCTTTTTAAATACTTCTGATGGATATTTATCCCCATTCTAATCTCTACAAGCTCTTTCATTATCTCTAAAATATTTTTCTCTTTTGAGAATGCACTTCTCATTCTTGTTTCCCAGCTGCCTCCTTGTGTTTTCTCATATTTGTTTATCGCTTCTCGGGTCATGAATGCTGTAACTAATATTGCTTTTCTTTCTTTCTTAAATCTCAAAATCTTTGAATATATCTCAAAGCTTATTAGGAATTCTTCTAATTTTGCTTCTGTCCCATCGAATGTCTCCGGTCCCTTGATAATTGGTGTCACGTGGTCGTGTGTCGCCATATTAAGAACATTTAAACAAGTCTCATTTGAATTTTTTTTTGCAATTACATTTAGAGTCATTAAGACTCTCAGAAGGTCTTTCATCGTTTGCCATCGTTCTAATTGGTTTTCTTATTTCTGTTTTTAATCATGATTATTCGAACAATTTTTTTAAATTATTTTTTTAAAATATTTAACCTCTAAAAAATATTAATTAAAAATATTAATTTTTACCATTTTTCAATAAATCCCAAATTAATAAAAATGACATCAAATTATTAAAAATGCATAAATTTTTATGAAAGTTTTTTTTAAATTTTACTAAAAATTAATTAACTTAATTTTAATTATGAAATTAAAGATATGAACTTATAAAATGATTATTTTAATTATGTTCGAATAGTCAATCACTTTAAACTTAATAAAAAAAAAATACCAATTTCCATCTGGGTGGGAGAATCACCATTCTAAATTCAACATACTTAAATCAACATACCGCATCCATGCATTTACACATTCAAACAATTTAAAATATTCCTCACAGATTTAGTGTTTCTCGAATTTATTTTTTCCTGTTGATGGGAGTACAAAATAATTTTATCCATTTGTTTATTTAAAGAGATATAAACATAAATTATTTTTAAAAAAACAAGAGAATATTATATTATTTATCTCTATGTATTTTTTCAACTAAAAATTCTACTTAAACTTTCATCATTGGTATTTTTTTTCTCCTTTTTTCAAAACAAACAATATTCGTTTCCAGTTATTTTTTAGTTAAATTATTTTTCATTTTAAAATGTTATAAATTTATTATGATTGTATAATTTTAAATTATTTTAAATTAATATTTTAAAATGTGATAATATGTATTTTACGAAGAATTGATTCAAACATTTATTTACCTTTTTGGATATTTCAATTATTCATTTTCTTGTAATTTTAAATTACTTTTTTTTAATTTTTGAAATTATAATATTAAATTTTAATTTTTCACATAAATTAGTTGGCGAGATGAACTTTTAACTTACTCCTCACAAAACCCTTCTTGATGATGTTTTTAATTTTTCTACATTGTGATCCACGATTTTACCACCTTCGTGTCTATGTTCGTATCTGCTGTCACTTATTCTCTCGATCACTTTGTTAGGTCATTCATACTTATTGTAAAGAACGCAAACTAGATAACAAAATTTATTATATAAAATATTAATCGGGTTATTAAGAACACCAACATGGCTTTTCAAACTTTTATTCTCATTACAATCAGAATTGTCTTTTGGACAACTCTCAGCAAAACTCTCATCATTCGACATCGTTCTAAATTGATAATTTTCTATTAATGTTTGTTAATAAACAATTATTCGAACAAATATTTCATTATTTTCTGATTTTATTTTTAAAGTTCAATTTTGTAGTTTTAGTATTAATTTTTATTTACATATTAATTTTATTTAAAAATTATTTTATGTAAAGAAAGAACATTTAATTAATTCAAAACTTAGTTAAAACTATTTATTTTATTTAAATTTTAATATGAAGATATAAAAAGATTTAATATTTTTAATGTTTTTATATATCTTATTCTGTACTTTAAAATATAAATTATACTCGAATAATTATTTATCGTGAACATCTAAAATATCAATTTTCCATCTGGGTGGGAGAAACACATTTCCAAATACTAAACTCAACATACAAAATTCAACAAACCAATTTCAACATATCAAATTTAAAATATTCCTCACACGGGGTTTGATAACCAATTACACTTGGAAATCCTCGATCTTTTATATTAATGCAATATTATATAATATTATGTAATATGCCCCGTGGTCAGTTGATGTAATTTAAATTGACCTTGCAATTTCAACCTTGCAATGTCAATTGACATCATGACATATGAAATCACCGGAATTTGAACTCTAGTGATGTCATGAGATGTGACATCACTGAAGTTCAATATTATTGAATGTGGTGAGGAATGACATCACCACATAGCCCCCTTGGAGAAGAACGGAGTTTGTGGGGGTTCTCGTCTTTGAAAAAACCTAATGCTGGCTTCAGACGCTCGAATTGTTCGGTATCCTGAATTTTAATTTTTGCAACATTACCTTTAATAGAAATAACTAGAAATGGTCCAGTATAACGAGGCTTCATAAGATGGGTATCTTTTTCATGGATCCAGATATACTTGGCTGATAGCACTGAACTTGGCAGATGAGTTAATTTCTGGGCAGAGTTGCCAAAAGATGGATTTGTATCAGAGGAGAAGAAGCATTTTCTGGCGGCATGTAGAGCTACGAGATCAGTATTAATAGTTTCTCTAAAAAGCTCATCAGGGATAGTTGTTCCAGCTCCGAACAACATAACACTAGGAGAAGTTCCTGTAGATGAATGAAAAGTATTTCGCCAACCTAATAACACGAGTGGAAGAGAATCATGCCAGTCTGAAGATGTACCTAAACAACGTAGGGAAGTCTTTACGGTTCGATGGAAACGCTCGACAAGACCGTTCGATTGTGAGTGATACGAAGTCGCATGGACATATTTGAATCCAAGACGTTTTGCAAGAGCCTGAAATAAATTGCTTTCGAATTGCCGACCTTGATCCGTGATAACTTGAGAAGATACACCGTACCGAGTAATCCAAGTGTTGACAAAATGTCTAGCAACATTTTCAGCAGAAATTGAGGAGATTGAAACTGTTTCAGGTCATCTTGTTTTCTGATCGATCATTCTTAAAATATAAGAGCATCCATTTGAAGGCGGTAGTGGACCGACGATGTCTAGATGTGCAATTTCAAAACTATTGCCTGTTGGAAATCTGATAACTGGTGGTTTAATATGCCGCGTTACTTTCTGTTTTTGGCAATCAGTACATTCTTGGCACCACGTCTTGATATCACGTCTGATGTTTGGCCAGAACGAGTATGAATCAGCTCGAATGTTGCTTTTCGACCCGGATGGTGCAATTTGTGGAATGTTTCAAAAATGCGCCTGCGTAAACAGGTAGGAACGATGATTTTTCGGAGACCGAGATCCACAGAATCATAAGTGATACCATCAGTGTCGGTATAATGATTTTGGAAATCGGCCAGCTCTTCCTTGGAAAGATTTTCAGACTAAAGCACCTTGAGAGCTGAATCTGGGAGAAGTGATATTGCTGAGACTGGATTTTAGATAAAAAATCAGCAACAACATTTTGCTTGCCGGGAAGATGTGAAACTGAAAAATCAAATTGTGATAAATATAAATCTGTCGATGTTTTCGAGGTGACGAGTTTTTCATTTGGAAAAGATGTCCAGCGGCTTGTGGTCGGTTGATATCTCGAATTGGTGGCCTGAAAGAAAATGTTAAAAATGTGAAACAGCGTCATAAATTGCTTTGAGTTCTCGATCGAATGCTGAATATCGGGTTTCAGTGTCTGAAAGTTTTCGAGGGAAGAATTCAATAGGTCCAAGGATCTGTCCCCTCTTTTGATCTAATGCAGCTCCAATTGCAATATCGGATGCGCCGCAGATTAACTGTAACTGTAATGATGGGTCATAGAACATAACAGTTGGACAATCGAGAATTTGTTTCTGAATTTCGGAAAATCAGAAACTTAAATTTTCAGTCCAATTGAGTTTGAGAGTCTTAGGTCCGGATGAAAAAAAATTAGCGGTGCAAGAATTTCAGAAACATGTGGTAAGAATCGATGATAGAACTTTACCATGCCGATAAAACTCCGGAGTTGGGATATTGTGACTGGCAATGCGAGTTCCGAGATTGCTTTTATCCGATAGGAGCGATGCCGTCGGAGTTGATTTGGAATCCAAGGAACTCCACTGAAGTTTGAAAAAAATACATTTTTAGTATTAATTTGGAGATTTTTTCATGCAATCTAGTGAAAACCGAACCTAAAGTATAAAAATGTTGATCTTCGTTATTTGATGCAATGAGAATGTCATCTAGATAAACGAAAACACCATCGAGGTTAGCTGTAACCGTATCAATGTAGCGCTGGAATGATTGATATGCATTTCTGAGACCAAAAGACATTTATAGAAATTCAAATAAGCCAAGTGGGGTGATTATTGCAGTTTTCTCTATGTCCTCATCCGTGACGGGGCCTGGTGAAAAGCTTCCTTCAAATCAATTTTTGAAAATACTTTTGAACCGATGAGTCGATGAACAATGTCAATAATCAACGGCATGGGATAGGAATCGTGCACTATGAAGGAATTTAACGCTAGGTAATCTCCACGTGGACGAAATGATTGTCCTGTTTTTCGACAACATGAAGAGCTGAAGCCCACTTAAATTTTAAGTATTGAAATAACCTTACTTTGCTCATTCTGAATGTTAATTGATGGGTCGTAGTGTTTTATTAGTAGAGATTCACAAAACTGTCGTTCGTAATGTGAATCAAAACCCTTTTGTAGAACAGAAAACTCATCTTTTGAAATGGATGAGGTTCTATCCTTACAACATAAACAATGATCA
>MQRK01244772.1:18774-30502 GCA_001938485.1 Girardia tigrina
ATTTCATTTTTTATGAAAGATATCAAACTGTTAAGCTACACATTTTGGCAAAATTTCATTAATATATTTAATACCATTCAAGAGATATAGCCAATTTTCACTTCGTCCGGTTATTTTTGAGTGCTACTGTATATTTATATATTTTAATATACGTGAAACGATTTTAAATAAATTTTAAAATAAAATTTTAGTTTTAATGTGAAATGTATTTAATAAATTTGCAAGATTTTAATAATTGAATCGAAAAGAATTTAATAGATAAATTTGTGGCGAGATAATTAAATTAACAGAAAAATTTGTTTAAATATGGGAATTGTTGTTATATTAATAAATTTTGGTGTTAAAAAATGAATTCAGATATTGATGTTGCAACCACTTCTCACAGTTTGTCTTCCTACACATACAAATATCATGTTCCTAATTATTTTAAAAATGATTATGGATTTTATAAATCATCATAAGTTTGCAAAAACTTGACCAAATTATAATCTTTAGAAAGACTGATCGGGAATGGGACAATGGAAGCAAGGGTTATGTGGATGTTGCAATAATATCGGTATTAAATATTTTATGAATTTTTTTATAAACATCTTTTTTCAGGAACTTGTATATTAGCTTACATTGTTCCTTGCTATCTGGTCGGAGTAGATGCTTCAGCAGTGGGGCACAACTGTTGTTTGTGTTGCATTTGTTTCTTATGTTTCCCACAATGCATTGGAGCCCTTATAAGACACACGATAAGAAATCGAAATGGAATTTCTGGAAATATATGCTGTGACTTGCTGATTTTTACATGTTGCACTTGTTGTGCAGTTGCACAGCAACATGTTGAAGTGTCAAACTCTTCTTGGCAACATATGAGTCTTGAAAGAGAATGAATCATAAAACGCGATTCGAAGTTCAATAAAGAAGTTTCAAATACCTTTAAAATCAAATTAGTCAAAGAATACATAATGCATATTTATGTTATTGTTTCTTGTATCAAAAAAGACAAAATGATCAATTTATTTATTAGAATAAAATTTAAGTTTAAAAACCGTTAAATTATTTAACAAATTTATTTTTCTTATTTGATTGATAAAAAAATTCTATGGAAAACTTTTAAAAGTTACAATGATTTAAAAAATATTTATATTTTCAAATAATGATCAAACAAAAAATACTTTTCCACAGTAGATACAAGTTAATTTCTATTTAATCAGAAAAAACATTTTGATGATCTCAAATTAATACATCTTGTTAAGAGAACTCACACATTTACTGCAGTCATTTATTACATTGCCAATTTGGATCATCTCTATGACAATCCGCAATAGTGCTTTCACTCCTATTTATCAATTAAAGTTTACTAATTTTCCTCCCAAAATCTAAACTAACTTGAACATACATATTCGTTTTAAAATATTTGCTGCAAATGATTATGGTTAAAATAAAATCATATAAAATTTACAGTTATAATAAATTTAAAAGAATACTTTAAATATTAAATCTAAATTAGAATAAATTATTTTCTGATAGTAAGATTAAAATATTATTCAGTCATTTGAGTAGGAGAGACACAATTCCAAATCAACACTCACTGTTCAATCAAACATCAACATTTCAAATATTCCTCACAGCTCTTCAATATGAAAAAATATATTTTATTGATTTTTTCATCAATTGAATCCGTATTATTCCAACCAATAACAATTTTTAAAAAAAAATTTGCCTATAAATTTTGAATGGTTTTTGAAAGCTAGGAACATAAAATATAAGTAAATTTATTAATTGTTTTAGGGGTTAGTAAAAACTTTCTATATTATTTCTATTAATAAAATAAGATAAAAATTAAAATGAATCATGACAAGATCCGCCGTGACAATAAACTTCTGGCGAAATCAGTTCAATATGATTGTCAGGAAAGAAAAAATTGTTATAAAGAGACATTGAAATTCTTTTGGTGTTTTCAAGAAATATGTTTGTGTAGAACTTTTTATGTTAGATAAAAATTACAATTTAGAGAAAATAAGTGGTAAGTTTTAAAAAAATCTAGAAAAATAAAGAATTTATCGAAGTCTTTTGTTGTGTTCTTATGCGAGAGCAGACGCAGCGCGGCTGCAGCACCCTTATGTCAGTGGGTGAATTCTGGGTCGAGGGAACAAAATGGTATCTCACCCGTTCGTGATCTAAAAAATTCCCGCTCGTCACTGCAGTCTTTGGAGATCACCTGGACCTTGTCGGCATCCAGATGTAACAAACTGAGCTCGACTCCGAATTCTTCGATCTATCGAGATATCGGCACCAGTCTGCAACGCCTCAACAAATGATCCCATTTCCGATCGTGGAATTGTTCCCAGTCTACAGCTGAGTGCCAGTATCTCTGTACGAAAGGATTCAGATCCCCAATTCCACATTGGAAATAGTAAAATTCCTCTTTGACTCGATCACATGCTTCTGGATTTGAGAATTTGCGAGACGAGCCAGAACCCGGAAGCAGAGGAGTTCGACTGGAAAATATCATGGACTGATCATAATTCAACTGAAACTCAAACAAATCCGATTTGCATTGTGATTTGTGGATCGTTACTTCTACGATAACACAAATTCTCGGAAAACTCTGTTTCAACGAACCGATGGTTCACACTTGACCTTCTCGATCGACTTATTGTTTGCAAAACATTAACACTTTTATCACCAATTCCAAAATTTCTACTCGACAAAGCCCATCGAACAATCATACCGGCTTTGTAGGATATCTTTATCGAAGCCGATAATGATAGCAAGATGCTTAATAATTACGAAGTCACAATACAGAAAATTTAAATTTGAAAATTGCTTAAATGTCCAGCTAAAAAATTCAATTCTTCTTGAAAAATCTGTTTTCAATTTTTTTACACAACTAACAAAATTCACCATCATAATAAATTTCAATTTTTGAATTTCGCCACCAAATTATATTTTTAATTGATCCATTTAAATATTTCGTTGTTTGATCATCATTAATCAAAAATAAGATATTCAAAACAATTCATACGACGAAACTTTTTAATTTAAATTTTGCCTAATAAAAAAAATAATCGATTAAAGTTTTTATTTGAGTATTGCCACAACAAACATCATTCAATTGATTCGTTTAAACAAAACATTTCATCATTTTTAACATTTTTACTTTATAAAAATTTAATTTTTTACAATTCGAAATTTTTTTAAAGTAATATTTTTTTAATAGAATATTTATAGTCATAAACAAAGCCAGAAAGATCATTAATTTTTAACAACAAAATCAGTGCCCTTTGAGAACATAAATTAGTTCTTTCGGTATTTAACGCAAACCAGTTTTGAAAAATAATCTTTCAACATTAATGCATGAAAATCATTTGTCAGTCTTCGTAGATCAGTCTTCATTTTGAGTTATGATTTGATACTTTATTTGATTCGTTTATTAGAAGATCTGAAAGGACGATTAAAAATTGAGGCGCTCTGAGGGTTTATCAGCAGACTGATAGATTATTTCCATCGTTTCTTGCTTGATTCTCATACTCAAACAATCAAATTAGTTTTTGAAACGATCTTGGTAACTTTTCAATATTTTGTATAACACTATTTGGTCGACAATGAAGAAAGCATAGGTCTCCCTTGTTCCTACGAGACCAATTTCAGATTTAAATATAATCATTACAATTTAACAAATTTGCTAGAAAAAGAATTTCAGTGTCATCTAGACTTTCACCGGTCGCGGACATTAGGCCCAATTTCTAAGAATGGACACAAAGTTCTGTGCAGCTTTAAAAATGACTGCCACTTGGAGGGAAATAATCTCAAAAAGCTTCATTTCTTCTTTTCTCCAGTAGTTGCTTTGATTCCAAAATTACAGATTTTAAAGTTCAATATCTTTCGTCATTCGTTTCTCCTTTCTTCGACCATACTGTCGACTTGGACTATCAATTCCGTAACTCCCCATCACAAGACATTTGTCGGCAAGGAGGAGTTAAAAATTTCAAAAACGTAAGACATGTTCATTGACTAAAGTTTTTTGAAAAATATGCGCCTAGAACAGTCTTGATGTACTTAGAAAGAGAAATAATCAAAGAAAAGAGAATCGGCCTGTAGTGCTTCGGTGGAACTGTAAAACTGCAAGTTCAAAAACAAAAAAAACCTTTTTAATTAAATGACTGTGATAGAAGAACTAGTGCAGCGTGGTCGGGGCACCCTATAGTCGTGTGATGGTTTCGGGGTCGAGGGAAGTAATTTATTTTTGACTCACTCGTGGTAATCTCCCACGAAAATAGATCGTCGGTATCGCCCTCGGAGATCACTCGGTCTTTGTCGGAATTCATAACCTGCAATTTTTTCATTTTTTTCAATCATCTCGAAAAAATGTTTTAAAAGGTATATGAAATTACAACTTTTATTCATTTTTAAATTAACATGAACCACCAGCTTAACATTTATTTTCACTTAGAAAACCAATTTCGACACTTTTCAAAACCAATTCAAATCTTTTTCCATTTACAACTTTTTATCACTTTAAACAACAAACAATTTTTTTATTTTATAATAAAGGCATATATCCAAAAAATAAAAAAAACATCAAATCAAAAATAATAAATATCAAATTAATGAAATGTTTTTTCCAAACAAAATTGATAATAAAACTTAAATCACTCTATCAAACACCAAAATATAAACTATCGATTGTTTAATTTGTCCCACCGACTACCCTTCAAATCCATTCGGCATTGTTAAGAGAACTCACACATTTGACAGAACATTTATTACATTCACATTTCTTATCATCCCTATGATGATCAATAGCATTGCTTTCACTTAAATCCATCACTCAATTTTTAATATTTCTAATTATAATCTGAACTAACATGAAAAAATTATTTTATTTAAAATATTTAATATAAATTTTATTGGCTAAAATAAAATACTTTATATAATCATTTTTAAACATTAATTTGATTTTAATTATTTAAAAATTAACAAAAATAAAATTATTTAAAATTTACAATAATAAAATAAAAATTTGAATATTAAATCTAAATTTAAATAAATTAGTTTCAGACTACAAGATTTAAAATATTAATCATCCATCTGATTAAGAGAGGCACAATCCCAAATCAACACACAAAATTTAAACATGCAAGCACTACATAAAAACATTAACACACCAAATATTCCTCACAGGCACAATTTTCAATCTAGTGACTCGAAGGAATCGTGGAATTAAAATCTTCTGTTTCCTTCCAAATATAGAGAATTTCTGCAGAAAATTCCTCAACTTTCAACCAAAATTATCGTAAAACAGACTGAAATAAAAAATTTGATTAGTTTGTTTAAATGAAAATTTTGAATGTAACTTTTGAAATGTGTGAATATGTCAGCCAACTGTGTTTAAAAATAATAATTGCTAGATCGTCGTGTATTTTCATTTCTACTTCACAATTTATTATATGAATATCGAAAATATACATCAGGGTCTTTCGTCATGATAGTTTGTCATCGGGTCTTCAATATTTATAGCAATAATAATTCCAAAGAATCTTGAGATGACTTCATCAGGTTCCGATCTGGTGACAACGGTCAGTTTTACGGATGTAGAGTTCATCCAATGGACATCGGGTCGGTAAGTCAAAGTTCCGACAATGCCGAGTCCAGACCGGGCACAGTTCTTTATTCCTTGATCACTAAAGATGCCGACGGTGAAAATGAACCAACCAGTCGAGAAGTACTGAGAGTCCTGCGGATCCCAAAAGGGTCGGTCTCAATTAATTACAACGGGGACGTGCTATTCCATCCGCATCCGGAGTGGATAAAGTCTCGCAAAGTTAAGTTGGACGGATCATGGCAAACACCCGCATCCGTTCGACCCAAATTAGTCTCAAAAGTTAGATCAACCGATCCAACAACGGTAATTTACTATTGCTAAAGACGCAGCTGTGACGTATTTAAAATAAACACTAAATGTTATATACTAAATATTATAAATAACAAACGCCACATATTAATGGCTGAAATTTTTTTCTTCTTACTACAATCACTACAGGCGTCCCTATACACTGTTCCACAAAGATTCAGGCACATCTGAGACTGCGGACGAAAGACATCGTAACGGCTCCCTAACATTATAAACGTATACACACTGAGGGATATCACGATAACAATCTGCATTTCAACCAACAGTCCCATCCACGACTCCTGAGGGTCATTGCTACGCACAAAACGCAACCAACGACATTATACTACGGGTTTAAACAATATGAGATCACTGTCGATACGACACTTGTTTGTTACATTCTTCAGTTAGGGGGATCCCAACCATGTTACTTATATAATCGACGACACTAAACCATCAAAATTGCGTTCACCAGCTGAAATACACGCTTTGAAGCCTGAGATCACACCTTTTTTCTTGATGTGGACGAGTCATCCGAATGTAGTTAGGACTGATTGATTTCCGGTTGAAGCCCATGGGGGGAGCAACATGAGCGCTTTCATCATCTGACAGTTGCCCTAACGATAGTTTAATTTTGCGTGATACACAAGCAACTGTCGGAAATTAGGACACACGCTTAACCTTTCGATCAACTACGGAGGGCACAAACTGCCTCGTAAGAACAATAATTCAGGACGCAGTTTATAGGGCAAATGAATTCCACTCAATTCTTATAGAAACTCACCATTGACTTTCTTGGGTTCTTGATCAAAATTAAGATTCATTAACACCAAATTTTATTTAATAACACAAATAACAATTATTTAAACATTTTTTCTGAGGAACTTTTGTTTTCTTTTGACTAGATTCCTTATACATAAAATATGGAATTATAAATACTGATAAGCAATTTATTCGTTTCATTTGTTTTTCATGTCTACATTTTTGAAATACGATTTACGAATTTAAAATACAAGTTGAATTGGTGTAATTAACTTTACAAAAGATGTTTATCATTTTAAACTTATTTTTTTAGTTATAATTGTTTAAGAAAGTTTTGATTTTTAGGGCTAGGGGTTAGGGTAGGAAATTATTTATAAAAATTAATTATTTCAAAAATTTTAAGAGTGAAACTGTCCTTCACAGACTTCAACATAATTAACTAGACCCTGGTCTACAACGACATGGGTTAGCGCATACTGCGTAGACTCTTTTTGCAGGCACTCTCGGACACTCATTGGGCGATACTGGCTACTATCGACAACCTGCCACTGAGTAAACTCGCAGAAATAGCGGACAGGATGTCATACGGCCTTTTTAGGCGCTCAAGGGGACTCACGTGGCACCAAGTTGGCAGTACTGACGGAACAGTACAGCTGAGCTTGGCTGCCATCAGCCAAAACCAAGAGGACCTTCAGGAGCACATCGTTGCGCTCAGCAAGTCTATCACTCTCGGGTTCACGGCCTCATACAACAGCCTCATCTGATATCCGTCAACGTGACGTACTACCGTAACCACCGCCGGGATCGGTAAAGAAGGCCAGTCCGATGTGTTATTTCCACCGACGATTTGGAAAGACAGTCAAGAAGTACCAACGAGGCTGCGCATTCCCCTGCGACGAATCCGAACTCCAGATGACTGATGTTTCACGAACTTAGTAATTAACTTGTAAAATTTTTTGTAATTTATGTGAATACATTTGTTTCATGAACTTGGTAATTGACTAGTGAAAATTATTTTATTTTATTTTTTGTGAATGTATATTAATTTAAATGTGAAAATTCATTGATGATTTAAATGTGTAAAAAATTATATTATGATTAAAATTGTAGCGGTTGTTTAACTGCAGTAAATGAAATAAATAATGGAAATAAATTTTTTGTTGGTTTAAATCGTCTTTTATATCATTTTTATTTTGCAACACGAAATTTTCACGAAAGAAACCCACAAACATCGATAACCAAGAAATGTTTTACATGTCAATTATAATTTGACTTCAGCTCCAAATTTCAATGATTGGAAGTACAATGGAACGGAAATTGTTGACTTGAAAGTTACTCAAAAAGCGAATGAGGATACAAATTCGTTGGCCGGTGTCGGAGATCCAGGCAAGCAAAGCAGCGATCAGGTTGATTTTTATGGGTGATTAATCGTTCAAGGATAATATGCATGAAATTATCCCTACCGCAGCTGATGTTTGTATTTTTTGAACACCCGATTCGGGACAGATACCAAGAATTACGCCCCCGAATAGGTACATCAGAAACAAAAAAACTAATCTCACGCCTCATAACCGCAATAAATGAGGTAGGTGGAGTTAACTACTGCAAAAAAGTCAAATTTCGATTCCGCGTGGTTGTTCGTGACTAAACTTATCACAACACCAACTACGACTACATCAACAACAGCATAAAATAAAAAACAACCACAACAGCAATACCATCAATGAGTGCAAGATCGACGACAATCAAGAAAATACCCTTGGTGCCAGAAACAGCAACATTTGTCACACCCAAAACATCAATGAACGTAACAAACATAATAGCTTCAACAACAACATCGTCACAAATAACAGCAACAATCCAAACCTACGACAGCAGAATCACTCAGAGGAAGCTGAAACTCCCACCCCAAAACAAGCTTGCCTGCTTAAAGATGCATCGCCCATCCAGCTCGCCCCCTTCGGCTACCGTCGGAGGAGATTAAATTAGCTTACGTCTAATCGATCATGTAATCATCGATAAAAGCAATGACCAAAAATGAATTGTTTATAGAGACTGATCAATTTCTTTATTGTAGGGGTCTGGATCCGGAACGATGTTGTGGAATTTTCAGTTGGTCCAGTTACAAGAGCAATTCTTTGTTAACTATGTTGTAAGAATTGTAAGCGCACATTAGCGGAGCGCAATAATTCTGTAACGTGGAATGCCAAAGAAATCAAGAAGAAATACTTGATTCAATATACTCATATTCACGAAGAGGATTATTAACAATGAACGCTCAAATTAGAAATCAATATTGCTATTTAAATTAGTGATTGACTTTCCTAATTAATATTTCAATGAAGTATTGTTTAAATTATTAGTATAATTATTGATAATATTATTTAATACATGATAATAATATTATTATTTACATTATATATATTGCTCTGGGTTAACCATATAGATTTGGCAGCTTAGAGTATCTCTGCCTGGGCGATACAGGTCAAAATTAAATAAATGATGCCGACAGGTATCACGGGGGAATTATTCTTTCAGTGCGAAATAAGAGGTTGAAAACAGAGCGGGCGCAGCACAAGCGCGACCACAACACTCCGATGTCGAGGGGGGAGCGGACTTTGGATCTTAGACATAATTGATGTGTTTGAAAATTCGAAGGGAATAACTCAGAAGCACTAACTTGGCATAAATTTTGATACAACTCTTGCTATTTACGAATGAAAAGTTGATTGAATTATCTGCTTTAAGCATTTGCGATTGATGAAGATCTTCAGTGATCCCATCGATGATTGATAGGGAATAACTACTAGTCGGTAACAGCAGGTTACTTCACTTCCATTGCTGACTAAATTACCAACTAGTGCCCAAAAACTGGCACTCAATATCGTCCGTATTTCTGATGGTGAATTATAAATTTGTAGTAATATAAGATAAATTTATACATTGTAAAGTATTTTTTTAAATTGTGGCAATATTCATTTGATTATGAATTGATAATTTTTGTTTTAATATTTCAATTGGAAATAAAAATTTAGAAATACGCTTGAATCACGATTTTGGTTTTGATATCGAAAGTGCAACATTGGTGGCAGCGTATCATAACGAACCCACAAAAACATTTATAACAGTTTTTTTTCAGGGTTTGCGTTTTGTTTTACCGTTTAGTCGTGCAGAATTTTTTATTCAAATAATGAATAGCATTATGGTATCGCCAGTGCTCGCAGCTAACCCATAGCGTTCAGATAGGGAATTCTTTATTCGCCAATTGGGAACTTTCGTCGCTATCAATGATGTAGATGACCGAAAACAACTTCACGTAGCTATTTATCTTTTAGGACCAGATGGACTTGCAATTCATGATGGTCTCGCGCAACCAATCAACGATTGTCACACTTTAAAGGAACTATTCGATCAGTATTTTTGCGGAGGTGATTCTGTATTTTTAAGTCGAAAAAATTTTATGCATTCTAAGCAATCGCCCACTGAATCAATTGCCCAATTTGCGGCCAGATTACGACGACTTCATTCTGGTTGTCAATATGGTGACCAAACTACCGTTCTATGTGTGATGTTTTTATCGCTGGAGTTTATCGAAGATCATAAACAGCTTACTTTTGACGCCGCAATAAACAAAGCGGAAGCGATTGAGTGTGCTGCCGCAAACCGTACCGAGGTTAAATCAGATGAGATCAAATTGATCGCTCAGACCAAATTGAGACATCGGAAAGCCAAACAAGGGGTGAATTCACATTCTGCATCAAAGCTACAACAGTGTTTTGCGAATCTTCAGTCAACATCAAGTCACCAAAACAGTCGATGTTTCTCTTGTGGTAACTTTGAACATGGATCAGATGGTTATCCTGCGAAGGAAAAAATGTGTCACTTTTGTGGAAAGATGGGCCATTTTGACAAAGTATTGTTAGGGTTCCGAAATATACATATGAACACTTTTGATAAAATTTTATAAAGGAAAATTTTTTAAATAATTCTTTTAGAAAAATTATTAATTTCAAACAAAGTAATATTTAGTTTAACAAAACTTGGAATTAAAAATTATAAATGTTTGTTTTACTTCATCAAAAATTATAAATATTTTAGTCTTTGTTTTATCTCATCAATTTTCAAGGCTGATGAAATTTACTATATAAACAACAGCAAAATTAGTTTAGTTTGCCCAAAAATATCTGCAAGAAATTTACTAAAAGAAGAAGTCTCTGTAACAAGTAACGTAAATACAAAATTCATTTTATTTTTATTTTATTCGTTTAAAATATTGTTAAACCATAAGTATCCTGTATGGGAGAAAAAGGTTTAATCTAAAAAGTACAATATCGTTCGTTTTGGGAGATTCACAGTCTTTACTGTAATCTGTTAACTCGAACGAAATATTGATTTGTGTTGGTATTCTGTCATCAAGAATTGAATTATTATTATTATTTTTGAATTGTTAATTTTTGTTATTTGAAATAAAATTTTATAAAAGAATTTGTGTTCATTATACATATATTTATGTTGGAAGTCCTTTCTGATTAATTGGAGTCAGATTAAAGATTATTGATTAAAGAATAAAGAATAGAGATTTACGATTAAGGATTAAGATTTAAGATTTGTGTTTAAAAAGTAAACAATTGAAATTAAAGATAATTTAATACCCAACAGTATGTTTCAAAAAATGGCTTTCAAGGAGATTCTCGAAAAGCAAGAAACATTACTTCCAATCACTCTGTTAGACGTGTCAGTGAAAAACAGACTGCAAGCTCTCATGCACCTGGGTATCAGAATATCTCACAAGAAACTCCGTCAAGTGTGTGTGAGGTTGAAGAATCAAATGATTCGTATTTTTTTATACTGTCCAAACAGTTAAAACGGTCCCTATTTTGTTTGACAGAGAAGTTACTTTAATGTGTGTTCCGGACAATGGTGCTACTGTTAATGTTTTGCCTAAACGTCTTTGTTTAGGAGATGGAGCGGAGAATTGCCAATTTGACCGAACATTTTATTTTTGCCAGTTTCAGAAATCAAAAATAATTAAATAAATCAAATTTGATTAACAAATTAAATAAAAAGAAAATAAATAAATTA
>MQRK01244783.1:5275-18021 GCA_001938485.1 Girardia tigrina
TATCATTTTTAATTTTAAAATATTGAATAAGCATATTAACATAAAAATATTTTACCCTTTAAATTAAAAAAATAATAAACTATTCAGGTGAGATAAAAATTTAAATTAACCCCTCATAGTTCCAATAAGATTGGTTTTTACAAAGCGAAATGTGAATCAATCAATTCAAAAAATCGATACTGAAATTGTTAAAGTATTCTGTTAAAGATTCGAAAGATTTAATGACAAATCAAATTTTATAAACGTTATTTTTCAAACGCTTATCCATTCAATCCGTCATCGACTAAATGTACGAAAAACATCCGATATAATGTAATCGATTGTCGGGCTAGATTACATGCGTCGATCGCCGGCAACGATGTGGATTTCTGCAGTATCTCCTCGTGCGAGAGAGCCATTATTGAATCAGTCGACTTAAGGGATGAGCTCGTGAGTATCGATCCGATTTTCTTGATCAAATTCCGGTTGAGTGTCGCATGGATCGAGTTCAGTTGCGATGGATCGATTCTGCTGGTCGCCTTGGTGACCGATGATGGTCGATTGGTGACTATCGGGTTGTTCTGTGTCGAGAGATCACAGCTAAAGAGTTGAGAATCGAATTTTTGTGAATATAAACCGAATACCGAAAGCCAATTGGTCGATTTGCGGTGGCATCCAAATAAAAAAGAGTCGTTTTTAGTGGTTTTGAACGATACGGTCTCACTGTGTTTTGTGAAAGAAAGCAAAATCGATATTATAAATCAGAAATCGAATGCGTTTTGTGTCCAATATATATTGGCCCAGATGCTACCTTCTTCTTACAATTCGGAAACATCGATCTTGATTGATAAATTTAAGTCGATTTATAAACGTTTTATTATTCAAACAAATTAAAATTACAATTTATTTACAATTCGATTTTAAAATAATTTATAATTTAAATTAAAAATAATTTTAATTATTTAAAAAATATTTTAAATATATTTTTATGATATATTAATTTAATTTTAAAGTTAGTTATTTAAATTTTAAAATTGAATAAATAATCCGACATTTCAAAATATTTAAAATATCAATCATTTATATGGGATAGAGAAACACAATCCTAAAACAACTTACCAAACCACATATAATAAACACCTTTAAAAATATTCCTCACAACGTAAATACTGATATATGATAATTTAACATAGATAATATTATTAAGTTAATGTAAATACGCGTACATATACGTTGTACATAAATCATGTCACGCATGAAGGGGAGCAAAATTTTGTGACGAAGGAGGGGGATTTGTGAAATATGACGTCACATTGAAATAATGTTAATGTTGCACTATTGGTACAAAAAAGTAATTAATCATAATATAAATAAAAATACATGAATAATTTTAATCAAGGTTATAGAAAATGTTACAAACATGTCTCCCGACAACAAGAAACCTCTGAGCTTGGTGTTGGGTGTTTGACTAATAATTGAATTTATAAAAACGCAAACTTTATTTTTATAACAATTAACAATTATTCAAACAATTTTTGTTGAGGAAATTTTCTTTTCGACCAGATTGATTATACGTAAAAATACTGAATTATAAATACTGATATGTGATTTATTAAAATTAATATACTGCCGAGGTAACAGAACTCGCTCACCCATTCTATGACTGTCACAAAACATAACTAGCGATATTGCAGTCCCCTAGTCATCAGTTAGGCACATAACTTTCGTCTTAGATGCACTTATAGTCATCATGAATTCTGAAAATGTGTTTCTGAGTATATACAGGTTTTTACACACACTATTAATATCCAATAGATCATCCGCATAAGCAAGTCTATTGACTTGAAATTTGTCACCACGCTCGTCGATCAGGGTAATTACTCTCCCGAATCCTTTCAGTATTGCCGTTTTGATAACTTCATCAAAAACCAAGTAAAAGACAAGGTCCCATAACACATCAATGTCTGACACCTCTTTCCATGAGAAACTCACAATTCCCCAGAGAGGCAATAAACCTCTCATGAAATTCCTTAAGCAGGAAGAAAATCTTTTCGGTAAAACCAAATCTTTTCAGCAGGCCCACAGAACTTTACGTGGGACACTATCAAATGCCTTTCAAAATTGATGAATATGACAAATACCTTTTCGTTCTTATATCGACCTTCTTCGTGTATCCGCCTGAGTATACTTATAGCTTGAATAGTACCTCTTTTCGGCCGAAAACCAAATTTTCAAGGGTCGGACCTTTCTTACATCACCAGCGTAATTTATTTTCAATTATTTATGCAAAAACTTTGCGGGGGACTTCCAAAAGGACGATCCCTCTATAATTATTCGGAACAGACCTTGCACCCTTTCCCTTGAAGAGTGTTACCACTTTTGCACTCCTCCAAGCATTTGGAAACTGATGATCATCCCTGTTCCAAATCATCTCAAAATCGAGCTTCAATTTGTCAATGAGGGGTTGCCAACTCCATTTTAAAACCTCTGCAATCACTCCATTTGATCTGGGTGCCTTTCATTTACTCATTTGTGATACGGCAAGCCTTACCTCTTCTGTATTCGGTGGATCTTTACCGATACAACTTTCCTCAGGGAATCGAGTCATATCCGCAAACTCAATAAATTGGATCGCTTTAAAGAGTTTCTGATAATGACTTGCCATCTGACTATTAGAGACTGATGGCACAGGTATAAAAAGCGTATGGATTTTTGTTTCTGGATTCACCAGAATACAAAAAAATAAGCCACACCTTTCTTCTTGAAGTTTTTAAAATTTAAACTTTGTTCAATCGCATAACTCAGATAGATCAATATTTCTTGCTTGCATTTACAAATGGAACTGGTTACCTTGTTTCGTGCGGCTCTCCAGCACTGCAAATTTTCTGCTGAAAGGTGCAATATCCATTAATTTCGGTGGTAACTCCTTTCGTTTATGAGATGACTTAGTTCAGTTTTGTGATTACATAAAAAATTTATTTTTTAATGACTATCATTTTTTATTTATTATTATTTATTTATTATTTATATATTAATTAATTATTACTTATTTATTTTCATTATTTGTTACTTTATTATTAATTAATCGATTATTTTAATTACTTTATTAATTATTGTTATTATTTGTTTTTTTACTAATTATTCTTTATTTTTCCTTTTTATTTCTTTTTTTGATTATTTAAATTAATAATATTTACTAATTACTTGTTCATTATGGATTAATTATTATTGTATTTCTTTTTATTGTTATTAACTCATTATTTATTTTTTAATTGTTTCAACGAAGCGAACAACGAGAAAATTCACGACATGCTTCGTTCCTGACAGAAATCATCAGGTCGATCGTCCATTGAGAGAGCAATCAGTAAACGTTCAGTAAACTAATTGAATCGTCTGTATCAAACCCAGAAATTTATTAATCAGAATTCCATATATCTAATATAAAATAATAATATATATAAATATTAATATTTTCGTTAAAATAAAAGTTTTATAGATAAATTTTTTATATAAACCCAAATTTAAAAATGTTCAATTTATTCGATATAATAATCATAAATATATTATTATTTATTTTTATTTATAATTAAATAAATATTTTATTTTTATTTATTATTATTAACTTTTTATATATTTGTTTATTTTTTAATTAATATATATTTATTATAATTATTTTATTATTTTAAAATTTCAAATTATTGTTATTATATACAATTTGTGTGATAAAAAATAATAAATAAATAATAATAATAAATGTTTCCTAATTGCCCGAAAGAAGGGAGCATCTGGGCCCATAGGGATTCCTTCGGACTTCAGGATACACAATACGCATTCGATTTCTGATTTATAATATCGATTTTGTTTTCTTTCACATAACACAGTGAGTGTGTGTGATATTATTATCATTATTATTAATCGTATTGTTAATCGTTCAAAACCATTAAAAACGACTCTTTCTCATTTGAATGCCACCGCAAATCGACCAACTGTCTCTCGGTATTCGGTTTATATTCACAAAATGTCGATTTTCCACTCTCCAGCAGCGATCTCTCGACATGGAACACCCCGACAGTCGCCAATCGACAATCATCAGTCACCAAGGCGACCCGCAGAATCGACTCATTGTAATTGAAGTCGATCCAGGCGACATTCAACTGGAATTTGATCGAGAAAATCGGATCGACACTCACGAGTTTGCCTTTCAAGTCGACCGATTCAACACTCGCTCTCTCGTACGAGAAGATACAGCAGAAATTCACATCGTTGCCGGCGATCGATGCCAATAATCCGGCCCGACAATCGATTGCATTATATCGGATGTTTTTCGTGTATTTAGTCGATACGGTTTTAATGGATGAAGCGTTTGAAAATTAACGTTTATCGAATTCGATTTGTCGTTAAATCTTTCGAATCTTTCACAGAACATTTTAACCATTTCAATATCGATTTTTAAATTGATTGATTTACATTTCACTTTGTAAGAATTAATCTTGATGTGATAATTTTCTCCAAAAGCATTTTGCTTTCTATTTAAATCATTCCAAGTTTCATTCAACACCGACATTCTTTGATCATACAGAAACACTGTGCAGTTTATTTTATTTCTATTTAAATTTTGATTTAAAATCGATTCGAGTTTAATAATATCGAAGAGAAGAATATGCACATCGAAAGTTGTATCATTTAATGTTTTTACAATTTCAATATTTGCGGTTTTTCTCAACATCGCGAATAACACAATTCAGCTTCCAGAAAAGAAATTCACTTTTTAATCAATTTAAAACGATAACGTCACGTATCGAATTTATTTTCATCAATCAAAATCACAAATTAAATCAAATCAAATTAAAATATTACAACTAAACTGCATTTTTCCTTTTTAATTACAATTATCAAAAATTTTCCTTTATAAAAAAACCAATTACAAAATTTGATAAATATATATATAATTTTTTTCTACCTTTAATTTTTAAATTTTAATAAAAGTTAAATATATATATATATATTTTTATCAATTCGTAACAATAAAAGATAATAAATAATAATAAAAAAATATAAATAAATAATACTATAAAAAATAATGAATAATAATAAAAAATAGTAAATGAATATTTTTTATATTAAATTGATATTATTTCATATTAAATCGATATTTTTTCATATTATATCGATATTTTTTCATATTAAATCGATATTAATAATAAGTTAGGAAGACATGAACTTTGGCTCCATGGCTCATGATTTTATGAATGTTTCCGAGTTTGAGCCTTTCATTTTTAGTTTGTGTGATCCAACGTCTACCACGATAATTATAAGATTGGAAAATGCATTCATCGCTAAATATAACAAAATACCAAGTTTCTTTATCCCAAGTTTGATATAATGAAGCCCAATGCATTCTTCTTTGACTCTGTTTAACGGTTAGGAAAGGTTTCTTGACAGCTTTGATTGGCCCTATTTCATATTTCTGTAAAATCTTTTCGACTGTCGACTTACTTATGGCTATTGAGGAAGAAGAATTAAATATCCATGTAATATTTAACGTGGAAATAACATTGTTTAAACGACTTATGCGTTTAATCAGTCTTTCTGATCTGGCGCTTAGTTTAAGGGGGCTGCCTTTACGTGGCTGATCTTTCACTTCTGTTTTTAAATACTTCGCCCATATTTTTTTGCATTCCAGGTTTTGAAATATTTCTATTATATCTTATAAATAGTTCGACCTTTATTTCATTACATGTACTTCCTTCAGTTTTAAGCGCAACAATAATTCCACGCTCAAATTCACTAAATACTCTTGACATTTAATTTACATTAATACTTGAGTATGTGAGAAATCCTTGTTTGTCAAATCAAATTCTGTGTAAGAGGATATCGAATTATGTAGACTGCACTTTCCGCTAGACTCTATTGTTTTTTGTTTTGTTGCGTTTAATGCGAATTCAACTTCTGGTAATATATCGGCCCAACTCATGGCATACCTTTCCTTCAAACTTGCTTGAATGAATTCTCGTATAGTCCTAAATTGTCTTTCGATTATTTCATTTATATTGTGGTGGTATGGGCTGGAGAAAATCATTTTAACGCCTCTAGTCTCCAACATTTCTCTAACTTTTTTTGCCTCGAAACTCCTACCACAATCAACATGTATCTCCTTTGGTTCACCAAATTTTAATATCCATTTTTGTAATATTGTTTGTACAATTGTTTTTTCGTCCAGTCTCTTGATTGCCGTTAAGCTGATGTACTTGCTAAAGTGATCTATCATTCCGAGAATGTATCTTTCTTTTCTTCCTGTTTCATGCCACGGTCCACATATATCTATATAAACCTTTTCAAATATTTCTGACGCTGTTATCTTAACGTTTTCTTCCTTTGTCTTCATGGTCATTGTCTTTGTTTGTTGGCACTCTATAAATGTTCCGACTACCTCCTTTACTGTTTTCCTTTCTTCCTCCATATCAAACTTGTCCGTCAGATATTCGTATACTTTTTCTGCTCCTGCAAAACACAATAATCTATGTGTCTGTATGATTGAATCGTTCCGTTTTTCTTTTGGTATCCATTCTTTTTGATCTGCTCTCGCTTGGCTCCTTGTAGTCACCGCTAACAATCTAGTCTTATTCTTACCCTTTTTAGCTTCTTCATGTTTCATTTGACACTGGGTACACGTGTCGCAATTTCGTCTGGATAGCATACCCACGTTGTTGTGTAGTTCTCCTTTCCTGTATTCTATTTCTGTATCTAAACTACTCAAGTAACTCATCCACGTTTGGAATTCACCTGTTAATCGTTTCTTTGTATGAAAGATGAACATTATAGCTTTATGGTCCGTTCTCAGTTTAAATTTTTTCCCGTACAAGTAATGATTGAAATTTTGGCAGAAGTAAAAAATTGCCAAAAGTTCTTTTCTTGTGATGCAATACCCTTTTTCGTGTGCTGACATTGAATGTGATTCATATGCTATGACTTGCTCCTTGCCTGATTTATCTATCTGCGATAATACCGCCCCTATGCTGTCAAAACTAGCGTCTGTATCTAGAATAAACTGTTTTTTGAAATTTGGAAAACTCAATAATGGTGCCGTTATCAATGCTTTCTTCAAGGTTCTTCTCGAATCAATGCTGTGGGTTAGGAGACTTTAATTATTGATTATTCGATCAATTATTCACAAATTGATCAAGTATCGATCGGTGTTTAATTACAGGGTTTTGGAACTGCCGTTGGAGAATTGCCTTATATTTTATGGCGCGTGCATCCGCTCTCAGTGGCTCCAATGATTCCTTGAGTACCGACACTGCCGAGTCCGTCTGGCACAAGCGTGCTCAAGATGCCATTCGGACAATCGTAAAGCGGGTCGGGTTTATAGGCTTTGTCTTGTGTGCATCTGTCCTATACCCCCTATTCGACTTGGCCGGTATGACCTGCGGACACTTCTTGGGGTAGTTTTTTACTTTCTTTGGTGCCACGGTGCTGGGAAAAGCAGTGAACAAAATGCTGCTTCAGATGGTGTTCGTTGTGCCCATACTCTCAGGACAAGATTGCCTGGATGCAGACCAACATCTGGTGAGAGTCTTTACGTCAATTCAATCATAATAGTAATAATAAAGAGCTAAAAATAACGAACAAAAGTAAATTAAACTCAACATAAAAAAATATTGATTAAAAAAAGACATTCGTTTTAAAATTAGTTTTTCATCGGTTTTTAAAGATTTGTTGATTTATTTGTATTTACATTTGGAGTTTGTTTGTAAAATGCTTTATTGGACGAAGTAAAATAGAGAAATACGTGGCGATGATTGATCAATGACGTCATTTATATACAACATGTCGGTATCCGACGAGTTCTTCGAACGATCAATTCTTCGAATGCACTTTGTTTTTGAAAATATCTTCTTAAAGATATATTATTAAAAAATTATTATTTTTTGAAAAAATAATTATCGACATTGTTATAGTAAAAAAATTAAAACATAATACAAGCGAATTTATTAATAAGACAAATTGGGAGCAATCGCACGCAAATATTCTAAAATTTCACCAATTACAGGGTTGTCAACTAAGATTTTTCCAGTGCATTTGTCGTTGTATCTGGAGATCTGTGACCGCTAAGAAATCCAAATTTGGTGTGTGTATTGTATGATTAATACACATTATAACTATTAAAAGTTTTTTAATATTTATTTCAGTTTACCTAATAAAAAATGCAATAACTGAAAAATTGTTTATTTAGAGTAATATGATATTACAATATTTTTGCCATCTTCCAAAGTAAACTATGAATTTCCACAGAGAAGACGTGAGAAAACTTATTTTCTATTGTTGAAAGCGTAAATTATCAACTATAGACATTGCAAAAGAGATAAACAACACACTGGGAGAAGGAACAACTACGCACGTACACTATTTGTGAGGTGATCGGCAGGTAATCATCCGTATTGGATTCCATTTTTGATTGATTTGGCTGTCGATATTGTCTTTCTATTAAAACGTTATAGGTTGGGTAATCTTGACGTGAGCTCGTCAAGATTTTTCGGTGATACATGATCGACACTGTTATTGCCGGTAATTTGATTGTGGACACAATTCATGGGTGTCCCCTGGCTAAGTCTGACAGCACAGCAGCACTAGGTACCTTTTCTCATCCCATTTTTGATGTCCTCTGTGCGTACTCAAGGATTGAAACCACGACTGATTATATCCAATTTCCCGTCATTCGAAGAGATTATCTTTGACATTATGATAGATTAACAAAATATCCACAACTTTGATGAATAAAACAATTATTTTTAGAAAATCACACGCTACAAAATATTAAAAAAACTTATCTTTCTTTAATTTTTTAATGTTTATTGAAATTGTTAAATTAAAATAATTTTTATAATTATTAGTCCCATTTCTTTTCCCGTGGTCGTCTGCCACTCTCATCGATTCGATTTTTCTGAATATTATATATTTTAATTTTTTTGGTTAAATGTGAATTTAAAGATTGGGAATATTTGATTCCTTAATTTATTTTTTCTTTTCTGTTCTTTCCAGTTCCAAACTTAAAATGAAAATAAACAATTTTAAAATTTTAAAGTTATCTTTTTATTAATCCCCAAAGGTTATTTACTAAAAACCGATCGTCATATCCCAAATGTACAATCAGGTGCAAAAGTTTGTGAATGATATTATAAAAATAATTCCAAAATTAGAATAAAATAATAATTTTGTATGATTTTTTATTATTTAAAAATATTTTAAGTTTTGTAAAATATTTTCTTACAAACAATATTAACATTCTATCTAAAAAACGGATAGGGCCCCATTTAAATTTTTTATAATTTAGTTTTTCAACATAAAAATGCACTGAAATTTTTTATGACTTCCAGACATTTTCAGCTTAATTATAGGTTAATTTAAGCTCTTATTAAACTTTTCAAATAATAATTTTCATTTTAATACTATTAATATAATTTACTAATATTAATTTAAAAAAATTTACTAAATTTAATAATTTGAATAATATTAATTATATAATTAATTAATTCAGCTCTTTTGACAGCAGTGTTTTTGTCCCCGGTATTTTAAAAATATGCACCTTTTATCTGCGGTGGTTTGTCGTAGATCCAAATAAATATGAAAAATGATTTTTAAAATTACTATCTTTTACAAGACTTCCTCTGATTGGTCAACATATCAAAGCGAGCCATTTCGAGTCTCAAATTTGGCCTAAACACATATGCACGATTAATCATCAATAAATTATCGATCGATTGAAAAAATACTCGAGGAGTCATCGATAAAAATAACTGCACAACAAAAACTACAACAAACAAAATAACAAGGAGTCTTTGTTCGGGTTTAAAGAAAAATCTTCATGGTAAATCTATGACAATAATAAATTTTCCAATTTAATTTTTATTTAGTTTTAATTATTTAGCTATTTAATTTTTTTTTAATTAATAATATATTTTATTTAAATATTTTTATATATAATATAAGCAATAAAAATTTCAGCAATTGTCATTAATTAAAATCTAAGTTGTCTTTGGAATGAAGAGATCTTTTCCAACATAAAAATGATAACTAAATAATATTACAATAAAGATTTCTTCCGAAACAATTATTATTATTATAACTAATAATAGTAAAATTCTTACTTGAAATTTTTTCTTCAAAATCTTGTGTAATGTACTTAGGCATTTGCACTATGTGATAATGTCCGTTTTGTTCATAACGTACCCCAAAGTAGCTCCTGTTGCAGTTAGGTTGACACAAAATATTTTTATCAATACCTATTAATTTTTCATTCTCAATTAATCCATAACAGGGTCCTTGACTCCCCGGGTATTGCTGTTCCCTATGAACCAGTGAAAAGAATCTAGTATCGATAGACTATTTTTATGTTCATCGATTATCGCAACACAATTTTGATAGTACACATAAAAGATCGATTCCTCCAATAGATTATGATTATAGTCTTTAATCCGTAATTCTAGTCGATCAAACATTTCAAGAGGTATTGAAGCAGGTGGCATTTTATTAGCAGATATTTCTCGGAAGGATGTGCAGTTGTAAAAGTATTCGTCAAATCTACTATGAGGAGTATCATTTTCCATATGTACTGTATCAATCACCATATCGTGATTATATAATACTTGAGGATAAAAATAAAAGTCAAGACGTCTTCGACCTTTGTATAGATTTACTTGAAACAATGTCGCAGTCTGAACATATCCCACAGATCTTCTGTAATTCGTTTTACATTGCGGTATGTGAATTGTCCATAAACAGTGTAACTCTAAGCCAGTAAATACGACTTCACTGTCGTTCTCATTCTCCATTATCAAACATCCTTTCAATTCAGCTTTAAAATAACTAAAGTTCACCGAAGACATGAAGAGGTCACTCAATTTAAGTAAATCGTAACGATTATTTACTTATTTAAAACCAACGACTCAGAAAAATGCGATATAAATAATTTAGTAAAAGTGTTACTTTAATATTACAATATTTTATATTATATAAATTCCTAAAATAATAATATTTGAAATTATTTATTTCAACATTTTTATAATATATGACGTAAAAATTTTGATTATTATTTATTTATTCATTTTTGCTTTATTAAAAAATTTATTGAAGGCAAATTCTGTAATTTTGATAATTAAATTTAGTTTTGTATTTATTATAAATAAATTTAAAAATTCAAATTTTAACATTTTTAATTAATAGATTTTCATTGCGTTATCTTTATTTATAAAACTTATTTTATTGTCAGTTTTAACATATTAAATTTTCTATTTATATCATCAAGCGAATTGATCATAATGACAAAAAATTACTAACGATGAACTTTTTCGGAAAATACAAAAATTTTATTATCTATATCTTTTAAAATTCAATTTCAGACAAATGAAAATCAATTTTACAAAAATATAAATGAAAATACATATAAAATTTAAATACTTTGAATTAGGATATACATGAATATTATAAAAGAATTTTTAACTTGATTTTTGCACTTTCGATGCAGTTAATATTGAAAATCACAAAAATTCGTTGTTAGAAGACTGTCATAAAATTTATTTAAAAGACAATAAAATGAGGAATATCATCAGTATATATATATATATATTAATGCCGTCATCAATCTTGGTCAAACATACACTCATTCATTTTACCATACACACTATTATTGTCGTGACCTATTACACAACAATACAAAGATCACACCTCAAACATTCCATACATAAATTACGCAACATACAATTATTAGTTTCGATAATAATTCTCCTCACAGTCGTGACTCCAGGCCGGCATTCTCCAGGACTCATTGAAAGCTATCCGAGTCAGACAGAATAACGATAATGATTACATGGCAATAGGGGCAAACAATGGCAGCAGTGCTTTCGACAACGCATAAAGCTCTACAATTGATACTGGTATTAAATCCGCAATTTTTGTGATCGATAATACCCCCGTTTTTACCCGTTTGGAAAAGGTAATTGTAGAAAATGAAGATGATCATTTACCTTGCCTGACTTCATATTCTTACATTATAAACCTGATTGAACTGCAGTAGAGTTCATTCAAAACCCCCGTAAAAGATAGTGATTTGATGATAGATAGTGATAGATGTCATTTTTAAAGAAGTGCCATATTTAGCAATAAACACCTAAAATGATTTCAAGTAATAACACTCAGATAATGACATACTATACAAATAATGGAGTAAAACAATAGCACACATATACAATTAAAAATAAAGTTGTTTCTATCATTCTTTCTATATATTAATATACGCCGAATGAGATGCCATCAATATAATAGGTTATACATTGAGTGAAATATCCACTATTGTTTTACATATAAATATACATGCAATAGTGTCAGTGGAGCAGGATGGTTGTCAGTCAGTAGCAGTGTAAGCATATATAATACTCATATAAACACATGAGAGAGCGTGATGCACTTTTGTTGGTGGGCATCGAGATCGTTAGTTATTATAGTCTAATGTGATAGACTACAGTAAAATGTTTCATTTGAGATGGAGTACACATTGCGTAGATGTGTAAATGAATTTAGTGAAAGTGAGAGATGATGCTTATAACTATGATTATACGCGTTGTATATCATTTTCAAATAATTCGTGACTTTTTTAATATATGATTATTTATTCATTTTTTGTAATGAATTTGGTTCGCATATAAAAAAAGATTTTGATTGTAAAAAAATTAAATAATTTTTTAAAATAAAATCAATATATATATATATATATA
>MQRK01244783.1:50412-60456 GCA_001938485.1 Girardia tigrina
TAATGATTACATAAACATTGCTTTGGTATATAAACGCGAGTATATCATTGTTAATTCAGTCTGATGATGACGGTTGATCCGTCGAAATTAATCACAATAAATTCTGATGATCGTTTTTTATTTTTAATTTAAACATATCAAAAATTTACAGTTAACTAAAAGGAACCCCTAACAGTTATAAAGAAATCGAATTACAACTCCATGAGTGTCCTTGAATACATGGATGGCCTGTTGTATTTTATTCCACTATGAGTTACGTTCTTTATTGTAAGTGTTTAGCCAGCTTAGTTCATCATCAAAACCAACAGATCTGCCGGGTAAAGATCTTCTAAGTGGGACATTGCCAGCTTCTGAAATATTTGGGTCACTGGAGTTTTACATGTAAAAGGATTGGATTATATATTCATCTATGGCAGAAGTTATTCCAACTCCTCCATTGGAACGAGAAACATAGATGTAGGGTGTTGATATGTTGTCAGTTACTCCTAGTACATCTTTGAAAAATCTCCAAATGTTGATATCCCATCCTGTAACGGACTCTGTTACTTGCAAATGGAAGGAATGAGTTTCTAAAGTTAAAGATAAATTTAGAGTGTTCAAATAACATGTATGCATGCTGTTTTTGCCAAGAAAGGAGGAGTGACATGTTTATATAGTTTAAGTCAGCGAGGATGCCAGAAAATAGTTTCTCAGGTGTGTATGTGACAATGCGACCTATAAATGATCCTAAGAACATTTATCCATCGTCAACTTCAAGATGTGGTATGTCTGCATGGTCGATTGTTATGTGTGTGTTCTTCTTGTATGGGATATCGAGAATGGCACACTTAGAGGCTCTAAAAGACATACCAATAGCTTTGATTGCATAAGAGGTTATATCAACAACAATTTGTAATTTATCAGGTGATTCAGCAAAAAAAAACCAAATCATCAGCATAAGCCATACAAGAGATTAACCTGGAGCCAATCATAATCCCCCCACATCTACGAACTTCAACTTCATTAATGATTGGATTTATTTCAATATTAAATAACAGCATAGATAAGGGGCAACCCTGACGGACTCCAATTTTGATTTTAATGGGAGCAGTAGATTCATTCTCACATATGATAGTAGTAGAGCAGTTCCTATAGAATTCACCAATTAAACGAGTGACATTCCCGTTTGCTCCCATTAAAAATAGGAAATCTTGGATTGACCAACTGAAATTGTATCAAAGGTTACAGCGTTATCCATGAACGCAATTACCACCTGTTTATTGATATACTTTCTACAGTAGTCAATAATTGCCTGGATCAGAAAGATGTGATCAGCACAACCATCAGAGGAGTCAAGACTCTTCTATAGTGGGTGAAGTAATTCATTCTGATTGATTCAACCAATTAGTTGGTTAAAAAAGAGAGTTGTTAATATTTTAAAAGTGCATTCTTACAGAGCAGTTCCTCTCCAAGACGACGGCAAATGATACTCTCCATCTTTGCCAGATTTAGGAATCATTAACGTTTTGTAATTCTTCCAAGACTGAGGAGTTTCACATCTTTCAAATATAAATTTAAAGAGGTGATCGAGAAGAATGCCTGTAGGATCACAAAATAATAATTCTAAGTCAGAGTGAAGAGAGAACAAAAAGGATGACAAGAGGGAACAGAAGGGCCAAAACATTGATGTAGTGGGCAAATGAAAGTTGGTACAACAGGAAGAGCTTTATTTCACTCTATAATAGCAAACTCTAACATATTGTGTCTAAGAGGAACAAAATTTTCTCTAAAGATATTGATCTTATTTTTTACACCAAACAAACAGCAACCTTCAAGACAGATACGAGCCCCAAGCTTGTAAGCACGATGAAAAGGACTTATCTTCATATTAAGAAAAGTGTTAGATAGTTGTTTACGATAACATGTGATGTACTTGTCAAACAACAGGTGATCATCAGTATGTGAGCAGTTTTTCCCTGTTGACATATCATTAGGATAAAATTCGTAATAGGATTTTAACGATATATGGCACTGACAATCATCTGTAGAGCAACAAGCAGCACCACAAGCATTATTAATAAGATTAATAACCTCTTCACAAGGTACACAGTTCACACCACATCTCTCTCTAAAAGTGTCAGTGACAGATTGGCAAGAAGAACATATTTTGTGAGATTGGTTAGTTTTGAATTTTAATCTCAAATGAAAAGGACGGCAGGAATTTTTAGTCTAGTGAATATGAGCAAGAGAACCATAAAAGTCATTAAACGTTTCATTACTGAATTTATTTTGGTCATCAATCTTATTCAAATTAATATATTTAGAAAATCTATATAAGTTCTCTTAGTAATGGTCTTTGATATACTATTGCTTTTAATAAGCTTTGAAAAACAAGATAAAAAGGTATTAAATGACTCATTCACTGGAGAAGGACTATCTAAAAATGACACAATAAGAGAGTTTTTATAGGGTCTGTTTAAGACAAAGGCTGGAGAGCTCTGAAGGAAATGAAAAAAGTTATCACAAAGTAGTAGATCGACCAAAGTGTTCGAGCTAGCAAGGAGCGGAGAGTCATTCAGTTTTGATTTGAAATATTTAAAGTTGACAGAAAATTTTCTGCCAGAAGGTTCAATAATACCCCGAAAGTTAATATTCGCTTTTCCTTTTTACTTAGCTTTTGTTTTATTGAGAGAATCCAGAATGTAGGACAGAAGCTTATCAGAATTGATTCCTTCAGGAAGAAAGTCCACTTTGTTAATAATGAAATCCTTAAACATTTCAAAGTACTTACCCGGGGAAGATTTTTCTTAGTTCTTTTAAGAAACTTATCGAGAGTAATTTCAAATTTTCCAGGGAAAATGAACACGACTTTCTTATTAAACTTATTGATCATACCTTTAAATTTGTTTTTAATGAATTCTTCAAAGATTGAAGGAGAAACGAAATCAGAGATGGAAGTTTTCTTATTAAGAAAAAGGCAGAAGTCTCTGAAGACATTCGGGAAAATAAAGATTTTATTCTCCCGACAGAAGCTATTAAACTGTTTAGAGAAATCCTCTGTCAAGATTTTCTTACCGTTCTTTAGAAGAAATTCAAATTTTTTATTTGTATTAAGAGAATTGTTAATCAGAGGAATAAAATTACTATTATTAACCCGGGAACCCAAGTCAAAGCCCGTACAAGTCCCATTCTCCTTAGTGGGATTACCACCATGCAGAGACAGCTGTACAATCCCTGCGTTTGTTGAAAGAAGCTGAGTATGAGTATCAGTATGAGTGATATCATTCACACCTGTAGAAACTACAGCTAGATACTGATAGACAGTACTTCTCCATTCATCCGCTTTATTAGTAGGATTAAAAGTGCCCCTTATGAGAGACTCCACCATACTTCGAACAACCAGGTTCAGGTCCCCTAATCAGAGAACCATCCGTGTACGCCACAGTTTGACCTAAATCGCCCTCCATATAGTTATCTCTCAGTAAATTAGAAGGATATAAGGGACCAGTAACAGTGGATTTCGCCATTTGGCTACTTTTTTCCGTTACCAGTAGTCCTATAGAGTTAACCATCTTATCGTTCGCAAATTTAATTATAAATATTAAAATCATAATCATAATTAAAATTATTAGAAGAAAAATTATTGGATTTATTCAAATTATAAAAATTATTATCATCACTTAAATTAAAGTTGTTTAAATTAGTAGATTTACTTAAATGCGAATTATTAAATTATTAAAAAAATTTTGATTATTCAATTTTTTTCGTCGTTATCTTCTTCAACTTCCTGTAATTTTTCTGCGATCGGGTCATCAGTTTCATCATCATGGATGTACATTATTCTTCTTTGAGAAATTTGATTTGGTTTTGTTGCCAAATAATAATCTTTGAATCTATGATCGTGCTTACCGCATATTGAACAACGATTTCTCAAGAGACATTCTCTTCTTTGATGGGTTATGTCTCCACAATAGAAACATGCGCCGGGACGGAGAACCTCCGGATTCGGCGGGGCAATACATCTACACTTATTATAAAACTCCTTTGCTATCATTTTCATATATCTCTGAGGCATATTATTCTGACCATAGACTGACTTCGAGATGGGGTTGTATGACGCAAATATCTATTATCAAAAAAACGATCATTATTAAAGACAATAGGCTGTGATCTGTCTGGAATTCGTGACGGCTGTCGTACAGAATGACTGGGCTGTGTAAACTGACGCGCATACTCTGATTTGGTATTTCTGGATACCATATCGGTATACTTGGGTTTGACCGTATTGATCTCCTGACACACAGTCAATTTTTCCAAATTACTAGCCAGTTCTCGGCGCCTGTCAGCACTTAATGAAGGATCCAATGCAAAAGACTCTCAATTTGTCACATTTCAGTCCCTGAAATACAAATAATCGAGTCATTTCTTCTGCGGATAACTTTAGATTGAAAATGTCATCCACCATTTTCCGAACTCTTATCTCAAAACTTCGGTACTTCTCGTTAGCTCTTTGTTGAGGATGACAAATCTTTCATTTTGTCACAAACTGTCCGCACTTCAGCAAATGTTTCGGAAAACCATTTTTCCACTTCTTCATTGACAATACTGTTTCTGTGGCTACTGAATTCTTACCATAACTGCTTGGCATCCCCTCGCAGTTTGTCACATATCGAAGTAACATATCGAATGCAAAATTCAATTCCATGTGATTGAAAATTGCAAAATCCTTGGTCGTTTGAATGTAATCTTCAGCTTTATCGGATACTCCATCAAAAAATGTTGGTTTAGGAACCAACAAGTCTTGTGTCTTCTGCGGCAAATTGGAAAATATTTTCTGTCGTTCTTCTCGCTTCGCTCTGGTAACTGCATTTATTTCGGCGTGATCGCCAGTAAGAAAATCAGTCATCTACATTAAAATTTATTAAATAATTCAAAAATGTGACAAGCAATTACATAATCAAATAATTATTGAAACAACGTTTTATCTAACTATAAAGATTACTATTATTTAAATTTTTGCCATTTAAATTTCTCAGTTTATCAAAATTGTTAGAATTATTAAAATGAGAAATATTTGTATTATTCAAATTATTGGAAAAATTGTTATTAGGGGCATTAATCAAATTATTAGAACAATTATCATAGTTATAATTATAATTATGAAGATTATTTAAATTATTTGGTATGATAGAAAGAACATTACTATAATTTAAAAAATTACTGATATTTACAGAATCATTATTTACATTACTAAAATTATTATTTTCATTAAATAAGTTCCTATCAGGTTGAAAGGACAAGGAAGGAGGCAGAACCCTATCGCTGTTTATTTCTTTCGACATGAGAGGTTTCATAAATGCACTTCGACAGAGCCTACCGCCCCCCCCCGGTCTAGCGTTTTTAGTCTGAAAAGTATCAGAACACCAGGTAAGTTTAGTGAAACGAGCATTTAGACCATAGGTTCCATAAGTGGTCTATATCGACCCCTAGGGGTCGATATAGATCTCCAAGGGTTCTACGTGAGCGAAAAAAATTGCGGGTCTGTTGTTTTTCTACCCAAAACCGAAAATCATGACAAGGGGTCTACGAGGGAAAAAAGTTTGGGAACCTTTGATTTAGACTTTCCCTATGTTCATGAGATATTGATGAAGCAAATGAAACTTGGCGGTCTCCATTATTCCTCAGCAAAATGGATCCAAGAGTACCAGTATCACGAAGATCACCCTTAATATGGAATTGGTACTGCTGGTGATGTTGCTCCCGTATTCTCATTGGTCCAACAGCGGTTTTCAGAGATGGTTTTGGTCCCAGGTAAGTACTGATGAGAGCAGATCCGTTTGAGTTTCCAAGTGTGGTAGAAGAAGAACCAGCAGTAGCCAATTCTGAGGAAGCACTACCTAAAGAAACAACAGGAAGAATTCTCAAATTTGAAGGATAATTCACCTTAAAACGGGTTTCTGGTTACATGCCCTGGATTCCAGAGTGACCGCTGAGGTTGGCAGGCAACATCGAACCAGTTTCTGTAGGATTTTGATAGAAGGTCGGTAGAGGCCGGCCCATCTGGCTAAGAAAAACAGTTCTTGTACTTTGTATCATCTAAATTGACGCGCCAGAAACTTTCCTATTAAAATTCAGATATTAACAATCTAAACTATCATCTGATATTACCATATAAATAATATTGTAGAGACCGGAACAAATGATAATCAGAAGGTTCGAGGTCTGGAGAATATGGTGGGTGAGGCATGATGTTCCATCCAAGCTGTAAAAGCTTTTGGTGAGTTACCAAACTTGTATGAGGTCTGCCATTATCTTGGTAAAACACTACACCTTTTCTTTTTATCAATTCTGGCCTTTTGTGTTTAAGGGATTCATTTAATTTGTCCAGCTGATGACTGTAGACGTCCGAATCGATCGTAGTTTTGTCCGAAAGACGCTCATAAAATACGATTCCTTTGAAATCCCACCAAACAGATAGTATCACTTTTTTTTGTTGAATGTCAGCTTTCGAAGTGCTTTGAGCAGGTTGATCTTTTTTACTCCAAGATCTCTTGCGTTTTACATTATTGTAGACTACCCATTTCTCATCTCCAGTGATGACGCGCTTCAAAAATTGATCATTTTCTTGACGTTTGAGAAGCATATCGCAGATATCTAAACGACAGCATAAATTTCGTTCGGTAAGATTATGAGGAATCCATGTGTCGAATTTTAATGTAAAACCTAGGCACTTCAAATGATCATGGACGGTCGAATTAGATAAATGTAAAATCTGGGCTATTTTACAAGTTATTCACCGGTTTGAATCAATTAATATCTTTATTATGTCTTCATCGGCCTCAATGGGCCTTCCGGAACGTGAAGAATTTTCAACATCAAAATTTCCGGATCTAAATTTTTTAAACCAGTTTTAATAACAAATTTAATAACATTTATTGATTAAAAGACTTTTTCATAAAATAATTTCAAGTATATTTGTCTGTTTTTCTGATTTTGATCTTTTTCGCACATATTCCAACAAAGAATAAGCATTTTTTAAAACGTTTTTATCAACACACTCCTCATTCTCTAAAACTTTTATAATTTCATAATTTGCTGTAAGTATTTTCTTGAAATCATCTGGAGTAGATCTTCTATTATGAATAAATTCTTTATTTTCTTTTTGATTTTCTTCATCTCGATTCTTTCCATTTTTAATAAATTCTTAGTCCTTCTGATTGGTCCGCAAAAGTCCATGTAAATTTTTTGAAATGGTTCGTCAGCAGATTGTTTAATGTGTTTTTCAATAAATCTTAAAATAATAAAAATGTCATCAAATTATTAAAAATGCATTTAATTTATATTTTACTATAAAATATTAAACTTAATTTTAATTGTGTTCGAATAGTCAATCACTTTAAACTATGCAATTGCATCTGACCTTACTATTACATATTCCGGTGATGTCATGACATATGAAATCATCAGAATTTGAACTCTAGTGATGTCATGAGATGAGACATCATTGAAGTTCAATATTATTGAATGTGGTGAGGAATGACATCACCACAATATATATATATATATATATATATATATATATATTCGAAATCTAAAATAAAGTATACTNAGACATCATTGAAGTTCAATATTATTGAATGTGGTGAGGAATGACATCACCACAATATATATATATATATATATATATATATATATATATTCGAAATCTAAAATAAAGTATACTTTATAAGGGTAGGTAATTAAAATTGTACATAGGCTCGAATTACCAATTTTCTCGGTTGAGTAAATTAGCTAGCACAGAGTACTTTGTGTTATTAGCCTACGATTCTCCTAAAATCTCAAGGGGTAAAGATGTAAACGATCTACGTATAAGATAGTTAGATTCAAACTTTTTAAAAAAAATTGAATAGCTGATATGTTTTCATTTTTTAAAATTTTAATTTGACAGCGTTTAAAATTTCACTACTTAACCTACTCTTTAAATTCCCACAAGAACAATAAATGATTTATTTTTATTGTTTTGTATGTACTTGTCCAATTAGTCATTAAATTACTTTAATAAAAGTACTTTAATAAATTACTTTCAAATAAAAACTCTGAAAAAAAATAATAAACTGCCATAAAGTTTAATAGTTTCTCACGATAGATCAGAACAAAGTTTTACAAAGATAAATTTTATATATACAAAAACAAGTATTTATTTTATCTGATTTGTTTTTATTGTTTTTGTGTATGCAGGTTTAGGTCATTCTTAAAACATATATAATCAATGCGATCGTTGTCAGAAATCACAAAATCGTCAACTTACATATGCTCCATCTTTACAGACAGTGACGATTCCCAAAAATATTGATGCATCAGGTTGGTATCGATATAACTCAACTCCTTGGCTAAATGGCTTAAAATTTCTTATTGTCTTGATTGACTACTTTTCCAAATGGGTGGAAGCCAAGGTTGCTGGTAATAAGAGCACAGTGACTGTAGCTTCTTTCATTTATGAAGTGATTTGTCGTTATGGGTATTTCCATGTGCAAATAAATGACCACGGACGTGAGTTCATTGATTCTGTTTCTGAGACACTACCCAAACTTTCAGGTGTACAGCAAAGAGTAACAAGTGCTTACCATCCTCAAAGCAATGGTTTAGTTGAGCGATCAAGGAAATGTCCGATCTCAACAACAATCATTGTATTCTTCAAGGAATGGATGGCGAATCATTACAACAACGTAACCATGTATCTCATGTAAAACATTACGAATCTCAAAGAAGATAAGAGTTTACAGGCGGAATCATTTGTCTTAGCTGATTCACTAACTAATTCAAAGACTCATCAAAATCGGACTGAACCCCAACACAAAGTCATTTCAATAACCAAACATGTCACTCTTTCAAATTGATAGGGTGTGTCGTAAAGAAAAATATTTCATTTGGACACTTTTCGCTTTCTGGACCCCCATTTCTATCATGTAATTCTTACTGGGGAGTAATTTTCTCATGGAAGTAAGAATACAATACTACACCTGTTTCGTCTTCTTAAAAAAAGAAAATATTACATAATTAAAATTGACGAAGATTGTTTTTCATTTCTGATTTATGTGTCAAAAACGAAAAGGAATGTGTGTCATTTTTAATAAGTTACATAATATATTTAGGATATCTTTCTCTCTAAATAAACCAAATAAAACTTTATTATCTAAAGGAAGAAACTATTAAGATTTTGTCTTAATCTTCATATAAACAGCAGGGATTAATAATTTTTAAAATGTGAAATTATCAAGGATAAATCTTAAGTGAAAGTTTATATTTTACAAAATATAATAACGAAATGTACATATGGCTGATTTAGAGCCTGTTAGTTCGTATCTTTATTTATTTTAGAGATTATTATGTATAAAAGTATATATGTACTAAAATATTTTTAATGAAATTTGTTTCAGCGAAAAAGAAAAAACTGGTCAGAGGTAATGACTAATTATTTTGCTTTTAATTACATTTGACTACTTAATTCAAATTTTTATTAAATTAAAAAAAATTCTTTTCATTTCATTCATAACTGATAACTTTGTTGTTATTTTTATTTTTTTTTCTAAAATATCAGTTTCATAATAATTTGTAAAATGTTTATTAAATATATTTTTATTTGTTCACTATATAAACGATAGTTAAAAATAAACCTAACTTTAGTAATTTGGTTTTATAAAGCGGTTTGTTAACCTTAAATGGTCGGAATTAAAATGTAAAAGCTTTGTATTTATGACAAAATTATGTTTTTAAAAAATATAACCATTATAAAATTAAGGAATGTAAAAAACAATGGTAAATTATATTCTTGATTAAAAAGTGAACGCCATTTTTAAAAATTTATTGTTATTAATTTTATTGGATTGCCCGCCATCTTCAGACTAAATTAACATTAATCCTTGCAGCTTATATATGAAAATAATAATTATGTAATCCATTGTGTAATAAAGGCTCTATTTGAAAATGTTTAACAGAGAAGTTGAGTGTGAAGCTTGAATATATATATATATATATATATATATATATATATATATATATATATAT
>MQRK01244786.1:6955-17333 GCA_001938485.1 Girardia tigrina
AAATATTTAATCAAAAACTATATTAATCAAAGAAAGATGACCACTGAAAATTGTTGTGAAGAATCTGTTTGTGTTGTAAATAAATGTTTGCATTCAAATTGTGATGTTGTTAATACAGTATATTTTATGGACCGGTATATGATGGTGCTAGCCGTTGATGTGGGAATTCTTTGATCAGATGTATTTGGCGGGGAAAATTCATTTCGGTAAGTATGGCTTGAAAATATTATAGGGTATAATTAAAAGTTGAGGTTTTGAAATTGGTACGAGATTGCTAGATATCTGTGTCTGTTTGTGGTTTATTATGTTGGGTCAGTTCGTTAATGAAGCGAAGTGAGTGTTAGTGAAGTATCTGTGGAAGAGAAAGGTATGTTGCACCAACCGATTAAAACAAATTGTAAAATGTCGATTAATCAAGGATGATTTTTTGGCTAAAACGCAAAGCGATATCATTCAAACATAGCGGAAACGTTCGATGGCTTCTTGGCCTGCTTGTGGTAAGCCGATATATAGATGTGTTTCGCATATAAACGGTGTACTTTATCTTTGAAAAGGTCGGCTTTGAACAGTCTCCATACATCGGAGATTAGAGGTGTGGGTAAACCGAAGCGGAAAGACACAAAAATACACTACTCAAACGGAATATTCATTTTGACTTCCCATTAACAAAAAGACATTTCCATAACAAAGTTAGACACTCATCTGTTGATTTTTGCGGAGAATGGTAAATTGCTTTTCGTGATAATTGATGATATTAATGACTTAGATGAATTATATGACGATATTTTCACACTTGATTCAAATATAGATTACAATTTCGAAACGGTATCGAGTGATTTTGACTATTTCAAAATGAAGTTAAAGTTTTTTATAGCAAAGAATTTCTAAGCAAAGGTATGATAACATGTATTTAGTTGACAATTCAATAATGTGTTTTCCTACCGGTAATGATTTAGCCAAACTCAATCTTTCAACGAGTAATTACAATTATATATTATTGAAGTTATATTATTTGAATAATTATTCTATATGATACATAAACTGCTTCGGTGTCCCATCGTTTCATCACACGATCATTTTATCACATGTTGTAATCTGAATCAAGTTTAACAAAATATAATAAATCAGTTCATAAAATAATAATTTGATAATTTATCATTCAACATAAAATAAAAAAAATAAAATATAAATATAATAGATATTTTAAATTTCAATTTTTAACTGAATTAATTGTTAAAAAAGAAAACAAAGAAAAACATTTTTTTTCAATAATCGAATATTGTGTTACCATTAAAAATATTGATCATATTTATGGGTTTTTAGAACCTAATCAACGAAGGGTCTTGCAATTATCAAGAAATCTCATAATCAAATGATTTCCTCAACTTCTCAGCACTCACATGATGACAATATTGTATCCTAGTAAGAGTGTGAAATAAAGCAGAAGATGAATGAAGATGCATTTACTCCGAGGGAAGCACAAACAACAAGGATTACCATGTTTATCAGTGAGATAAAGATGTCCTTACCTTAAAGAAATATTTTAGCAAGCAGACTTGTAGCGACAATATAGAGAGGCCTTTAATAAAGTTATACCCCCTTCTCTCCACCGCTTCCAAGCGGAATTGATTTCAATGTTTCCAATAGATACAGATGAATAGTGACACTTGATTTAGAGGCTGATAAGAATCGACGTGATAATATGATAATGGGCAAAAATAATCTCATGGATAGTCTAAGACAAGAGCTAGAATAGTTAGTATATGGGACGTTTTAAAAAGGCCTTAGCTCATTCTTTCAGATACATTTCATTCACTATATACATTGTATTATCAAATGGTTTCAACCCAATTGAACTAATTGTCTTTTTAATAAATAAAACATACAATAGCTACCTCACTTTAATTAATTCTATTAAGACATTATTAGATGACATCAACCCTAATACAATTCTGAGATATTTATTTGCTTTTATGAATGCATTGAGGGCTACCAACTCTATTAGTACGATAACCCAAAGTTATTTTCACCAATCATTTCTTCGAAAACCGGAACTTGTATCTTGGTCTGTATCTTATGTATGTTACAAAAGAAGATACGATTTCATCCAGCTTAAGCGCATATTCCTCTTTCTGAAATTTCAGAAGCCTACGATAAATTGATCTCCTCTATGCCACAATATCCAGTAATGGATAAGCTGACAACCTACTTTGCCTGCATATACATTCGTCGCAGGCAACTTACCAGTTGTGGAGATAATTATAGGCCTGCTTTATTCAATCAGCATTGTTCAAAAAAACAATGAAAGAAAGAGCACAAACTACAAGCATATGGTAAAGATTACAAAATAATCTATAGTTTCTGTTACTATATAACCACCCCTAAATGTTGACATTTTTCGATGAAATCAAAAAGGAGATTGCAATATGTCTTGCTAAGAATTTTCATTTCTATTTTGTGGGACTATATTTCTTAAATCTCAGTGTCCTGAAATTCCATTGTGATGAAACGACATAGCACCAAATGTTTATATGATAAAAGTGAGGTATTACTATTGATTTCAGAATATAGTATGAAATGACATATGAGCCAAGTACTTTGTGAGGAATATTTTAAATTCTTGAATGTGTAAATGTATGGATGCTGTGTGTCGATTTGAGTATGTTAAAATTAGAATGGTGATTCTCCACCCAAATGGAAAATGGTATTTTTTTAAATTTAAATTGATTGACTATTCGAACAAAATCAAAGTAATAATTTGATAAGTCTTTATTTTTTAAATTAACAATTAAAATTAAATTTAATGTTTTTTAAAAACTAAAAGAAAAATATTTAATTTAATCTAAATTAAATTCATTTTTAACAATTTTATAAAGTTTTTATTATTCTGAGTTGTTATAAAGAAATGGTTCAAATTATTATTTTTAGTTAATGTTTTTAGAAATTAAATATTTTAAAAAGAATTAGAAAAAAATTGTTCGATTAATCATGATTAAAGATAGAAATTAAAAAAACCAATTAGAATGATTGCAAACGATGAAAGACCTTCTGAGAATTGTAATGACTCTAAATGTGATTGTAATAAAAATTCAAATGAGAATTGTCTCAATGTTCTTAACATACTTGAAGTTCAAACTCAATCACTCTTATAAAAGTTAATAACGCCTTTTTTATTAGGGTGAACCAAAAGTCTTCATTTTTTCTACGTCTTTTTGTTCAATTGTTTCTTATTACCAAATAAAGATATTTTATATACATGTGTTATATGTTTTTTAAAGCTCTTAAACTGCTCTATCACAATATATATTAAAACTTCTAATTAGTTGTTAATATAATTTTTATGGCCTTTTAGAAAAATCATGGAAAATTTTGAAATTCGTGTTATTTTATGCCATTACTGGAAGCAGGGCTTAAACGCAACTGCAGCAACAAAGAAGATATGCGAATTTGAAGGCGATAATGTGGTCTCAAATCGTACTGCACAAAATTGGTTCTAAAGGTTCAACGAAGGCGACATTGACCTCGGAAACAATGCACGTTCAGGCCGACCTATTACCGTAGATTATGGAGCAATTCGTGAAGCCATCGAGACAAATCCGTCAGTAAGTACTCGCATATTGTCGGCCAAACTCAATATTCTTCAAACAACCATTGTACGACACCTTCACGCTCTTGGCAAGGGTAATAGACGATGTTGAGAAGTGCCTCATGAATTGACACAAATTCAAGACGAAAAACGTTTCGAAACTTGTCAAAAATTGCTTGAAAATTCGCGCGATGACCGTTTCATCCGTCGAATTGTAACTTGCGATGAAAAGTGAGTTTACTTCGGTTATCCAGACCAACAAAATCAATGGGTGGACCCCGGACAAATGGAGAAACCGGTAGCGAAACGAGATCGCTTCTCAAGGAAGGCACTTTTGTGTGTTTGGTGGAATTTCGAAGGCGTGATTCACTTCGAGCTGGTTTCAAATGGTCGTACCATCGACGCTGACCTTTACTGCGCTCAACTTGATCGAATGTATGCGGCACTTGGCGAGAAATAACCCGCTTTGATCAATTGAAAGCGAGTTCTTCTACAACAGGACAATGCAAAACCGCACACCGCCAAACAAACAAAGAAAAAAATCAAAAATCTCGACACCTTTGAACTTCTTCCACACCCAGCGTATAGTCCGGATCTTGCGTCATCCGACTATCACCTTTTCCGCTCTATGACACACTTTCTTCGTGGTCGCAGCTTCAATAATCTGGCCGAGGTCGAAAACGGGTGTCGCCAGTTCTTCGCTTCTAAGAACAAGGATTGGTACCGCAGCGGGATCGCACAACTTGCCCATAGATGGGTTCAAGCTATAGATTTATATGGCCTTTACTTTGAAACTTAAATGTTTTTTATTTGTTATAAAATTATGTTTAAATTTTTAATAAAAAAATACGAAAAGACTTTTGGTTAACCCTAATATTTAAATTCAATTTAAATGAATTCTAATACAACTTAAATTTTTAAATATAAAAAAGAATAATTTAATTTGGATGGTCAGTTTATTTTTATTAAATTGAAATGTAAATTCTTTTTGAAATGTAATTCAGTTTAACTTTTTTTTGTTTTTTAAAGAATTTCTTATTAATTTGAACTTAAATAATCTTCATTAGTAAATTTTAAATGGCAGTATATAAATTCTGAAGTAATTAATGTCTGGGAGAAGGAAGCCCCAGAAAGGGTCTTATATTTTCAATTCAAAATACTTTAGATTATTTTATTCCTAATTTTCTAATCTGAGGTTTAGTAAAAATGAAATAAATTATATTATTTTATAAAAAAAATTATTTAAAATTATAAAATAATTTTATATTTAGAAATATTATTAAAAATATTTCATTTGATATTTTTAATTTTCATATTTTGGATTTATAAAAAAATATTTTTAAACAGAGAAATACTAACCGAGAATTAAATTAAAAATTTAATCAAAATATAAAATGATTATTTTAAAGATAATTTTACAATTCTTGAAAAATTGCAAATTAAAGTATTTTATATAATGAAAAAAAAGGCTATTTTATGAAATCTATTGATAATACAATCCGATTTCGCCATTAACGCATCTTGCTGCGCAAGTATAATAAAATGATTAATTTGTATCGAATTAACTGTCCGAGTATTACGCAAAACGTTTAAGAAAACGTGCTTAAAATACTTTAATGTGATTGGATGAATCCCCTTTAACGTTTAAAATGGTCTATAATGCTTTATTAACAATATTATTACCAAAAATTATTCTATAATTAGTTCAAAAGTTATAAAATCATATTAAAATTTTTATTATGACCATCACCTTGTCTTCCTTGCAATTTTTAATATCGAACTATTTCTACTTATGTTCTATGACTAATCTCTCCAATGTAAAAAGCTTCGACTTGTGACATTTTGAGTTGACAAATCAGATTATTTTAGAAGAGTTCTTTATTTATTGGAAAAATAGTTTTGACTTTATCAGTTGAACAAATAATTATTAATAATTATTCTATTTCTCAGAAATAATTCAAAATTCTTTTCTCCTTTTTAAGTACAGTAATGACAGATTATAAGTCATTTAGTTTTCAATTTCATTTAGGAACAATATAGAATCTAAATATATTTCATAATGTTTTTATAAAGTTTATAAAAGATTAAATAAATAATTATTGTATTGTAAATAATTAATTATTGTATGGGGATCGCGGTTACCATGAAAATGGTTACTTTGAATAATAAAAAAAGCACACTACCAAATCAAAATGGCAAAAGAAGACATCAAAAAGACGGCAATTTTAACACACAATTCGGACTGTTTGAATTCTTAAAAATGCCCTTTGGCCTTAAAAATGCCACGTCCACCTTTCAAAGTCATAGGGATAAATTATGACTAATTTATGCAGTAGCCTACTTAGACGACATCTTAATTGGAAGCATTGACGAGAAGTCACATCAAAATCACGTCGTAACCGTTTATGAAATTCTAAAGGGCAACGGACTAAAATTAAATCTAGAAAAGTGTGAATTTAATAAAAAGAAGATAACCTTTTTAGGTCATACAATCGAACACGGAGTTATATATCCAATCGTCGAGAAATTAGAACAAATAAGACGAATTGAACCTCCTAAGAACGAACAAGAAATCAGAAGATTTTGTGGGATGGTAAACTTTTACCATAAATTCATTCCAAGTTGTTCTGCATTGCTGGCACCTCTCACAGACATGACTAAGAACAAAAGGAAACTCGAAAAAATAAGTTGGAATGAAACAAGTCTAGAAAACTTCAATTCAATAAAAAATCATCTGGCCAACATGAACAAACTTTATATGATCCAACAAAACACTAAACTGACTTTAACGACCGTAAATAATTAATTATTGTATGGGAATCGCGGTTACCATGAAAACTGTTACTATCGCGATTTCTTTGACAACGCCCCGGATTTGTCCCTGGTACCTTGGTAACGGTTCCGATCACTTTGTAATCATCGAAATCACCCAAGCAACCAATCAAATCACGTTAACAACCATCGAAAACATCTAAAAACCATCGAAAATACCTAAAAACCATCAAAAACACCTTAAAAACCATCACAGTTACCTTAATAACCTTCAAAAATTAATATCAACCATCAAAATTAACTTTAAAAAACCATCAAAATCAGAAAAAAGTGCAAAAAGTGCTAATATGCAAGTGTGCAGAATCAATAAATTCACAATTGTGCAAAGTGTAAATTATTTTGATTGATCAATGTGTATTTAGAATTTCCATATATTTTTTTTGTTTTTAATATAATAGAGTTTAACGTTCAGTGCTGTAGAACCCCCTTAGTGAGGTCGAATGTCCATAGGGTGTAGAGGTCCAAGGAAGTAAAATATCAAAAATATGTTTGGACACATGTATAAAAACCGATAGAATATGATTTTTGATTTTTCGAAAAAAACGCACACAATCGATTATTGACATGTTGAGTTTTATAGTGGAAAGTTTGTCGAATGCACATAGGTATTAAAGGCCCAACAAAGCATAATATCAAAAATCTACTTGAACACATGGATACTAACTTATGTATGAATAGTTAGATTCCGCGTTAACATTCTAAAAAAAGTTAATAGAAATCAATTTTGTGAATATGTGTGTACCATGTATGCATTATACAATATGTAAAAAATATATTATATTATTATATTATATTATATTATCAACCATTACCTTATCAACCATTCAAAACGTGACCGAAACCAAATCTCTATCGTCATGTATTTGTTATGCATCCATCATGTCAACATATTGTATTCATCATGTCAACGAAATGCACAGTTGAACATTTTATATATAAAATATTATATATTATTTATGTTATGTTATATATAATAAAAGTTGTTATTTACGAGGTTTTGAATGAATACATGTATATGACGATTATTTTCAACAAACATTTATTTACATAACATGTATAAATGTAACAAATATATACAATGTGTACAAGTTGATAATTCTCAACAAATAATGGCCATGTGGTAGTGTTCGTATTCTATCTGCCATAATGTGTCGCTTGTCATCAAACCAGTCAAGGCTTTTTTGCTGCATTACTACTATGGAAACTTGATGTTCTTTTGTTCTAATTCTTCTCCTTTCTGAAATGATGCCTCTCTATTCCATTATAACTCTCAAATAATGGTCGAATCCGATGTAATTGACTAATGTTGCCCGTTGAACTCCTTTGGTCCTCTTTTTGATCTTGCCGCTCACATCAATGGCATACATCTAAGTCTGTAAAGCCACAAATCTGGATATAATCTGCCCATTGACCTCATCTTTAAACTTTCCAAGGACCTTTTTATTTGATGTTGAGTAATTTCGATTGTCTTTTGGATAGTCTGATGTATCCATTTGATGTCCAATTTCATTCAAGTCCGCAAACAGATCCTCTGAATAGATCTGATTGACAAAGCTAACAGTATCCATATACATAAGCTGTAAATCATGATTGAATTTGGGGGACCATGATGTCATAATGAAAGTCATACATCAAGGTCTTGGATAGATCCAGGATTGACATCTTCACATGAATCGGCTTATTAAACTCCAGGGATGTCTTCAGCATATGTATACTCAACAGGTTTTCGGTTTATATGATGCTGCTATGGAAGTTTGATTTTGCAATGAGCTTCTCTGCCCGCTTCCAATCACATACAAGGTCAATGTTGATTCTGTTGCGGATATTCTCCATCGTTTTGCCAAAAACACTGCTATTATAGAGTTTTATTTGATCCTTTTCAAAGTCGTTCTTGGGATTGGTTCTCAGATTGGTTTTAAAATCAATATAGGACTGAAACCATTTTGATTGACTAAACTGGAGAGTCCGATGGATTTTTGTGACTCTGAGACCATTTCTTATTGCTTGCTGAAGATTGATGTAGTGAACTACATATTTTGGTCGATTTTCCAGATGACATAGCAGCTTCTTATGTTTCCCATTAGGTTGACATTTTCTCTTTGGCAGAAAAGGTAGCTGCTCATGTTTTGTATGGATGGATTTTGGATAATAAACATCCACTTCAATATGTAGCCTCTATCTCTATTAGGATCCACTTGTTCTATTTGGATGTCTTGTGGTTGATCCCCCAATTTAAAATTATCAAAAGGCTATGGAGCACTCATTGCCTATCCATATAAATTGTTGGCATCCAGGTATGTTATATATGAAGATGCCTTGGATGGATCATAATTTTCCATATACTTGTTGTTTGCCTCAATGTACCGATGAATTGATTGACAGATTCCTCTCTGATTCTTTTTTCAAGCATGAGGATCATATCATAATCCTTGAAGATTTGAAGCCATATGCATGTATATTTTAGCATTGCTGTCCAACTCATACCTGGTGATGTAAAAGATGAGCTGGATCGAACTTGTGGCTCTTCAGTGTCATATCACAAATGCATGCAGCAAACATTTTCTCGTGAAACGCTTGAGAGTTTGATCATTTAATATAATAGCAGTAAATCGACAACTACTTTGTTTTTACGAACGAAACTTTTGCAAGAAATACAAAAAAGTATTGCTTAGCAAAACAAATAACGCACCTACGATATCGTTCTCCATCACAAACATACTAAATACTTAAAATCAGTTCTAACATAAACCAAAATGGTCTATTTGAGTTACCTAAGACTTGAGATTCTTGTCCAAGAGAAAGAAGATTATCTTTTCAATAATGTACCTTAAATGGGATAAAAATTATTTTCAAAAATAAATTGCCTTTCTCATATTTCTTTTAAGACAGAATTATTCTCAAAGAGAATGTGTAGGTGTTGTTGCAAAAGATTCATTGTGTCCTATTTTTTATTTATAATAAAAATACTATTAAATGATTATTTCAGAGAAGCAAAATAATAAGTAATACATAATACATAACATTGATAAAAAATATTTTCTATTAATTAATGTATTATTATGTATAATTTAAACATCATCAAACAAAATCAATCTATTAAACCCAATATCTCTTTCCTTACATAAAGAAGTGGTGGTTTACTTTCATATGATGACTCTCTTTACATTATTTACTTCCAAACTTATTTATCTGTGTTCGAAAATAAATTTTGTTTTCAAAGTAAAACTGTTTTTTGTAAGAAAGTCGTTTGTATTAGAAAAATATATTTAAGTTTTTTTTAACATAGTTAAAACATTTAAAATTTTATATTAGTGAACTTTAGTGATTTTTTAAAGCTGTTTCAAAAAATTGATTATTGAACATTTTTCGGAATTTTTTATTCCACAATAAGCAATTATAATTTGTGAAATATTTCAATATGGATTTCATGTTTGTTTTTAATGGAAGATTTTGAAAATTTTAAGACTTCAAACAGCTTTAATTGGTCCAATTCGAATATTAACAAATGGGTTGTAGTGTCTTTTCGATAATGATTCATAAAACCAATCATGATGTGAATCAAACCCCTTCTGTAAAATAGAAAACTCATCCTTTGAAACAGAAGAGACTATTCTTACAATGTAACTAATGATCAAGAACCTTACTCAATCCACTTGATTATGATATCTAACTATTAATATATAAATAATAATATATTGATTAAATAAAAATCAATAAAAATAAAAAAAAGTACTATTTACAGTTTAAAGTACTCAATTACGTTGTAAATTCGTAATATTGAAGATTTATCATTCTAATATACGGTCAGAAAATTCTTATAAACTTTATCAATTTCATATCGAATTCATCGTGTAGAACAGTGTTTCCCAACCTTTTTCAGGTTGCGGAACCCAAATATGTAATTTTGAAATTTCGCGGCATCCAAATATGCAATTTTAAAATTACGCGGCACCCACCCAC
>MQRK01244786.1:17383-30054 GCA_001938485.1 Girardia tigrina
TTATTAGAAACGAACATATTAATCACATACCCTATTTTTATTGAAAAATACATATACATATATATATATATATAAATTTGACTTTATAAATTTTTTAAAAGTAATTACATAAAAAAAATTGTATTGAAATTTACTAGAGTATAAAGAGGCCAACCGAAAAAGTTGCAGAAATTGAAACTTTTCCCATCCGGTTGCCCTAGTTATAAAGGTTGATTAAAATTGTAAACGTTTGGATATCAGTGAAGTAAAAATGGCAAATGAAAATTTGTTTGAAATATCATCAATAAGTATTTATATTATTGTTTTTTAAAAAAAACTTTTATTATGGATGTCGACATAAGCATAAATAACAGTCGCTGTCGTGATATACACTATGCTTCTACTTTCCAATGCACTGGACATTCTTACGACATGTGCATATCAGGGATTTACTGAGTGTTATTATTTAGAATGAATTTATATATATTATATATATATTTTATATTATATATAATATATATATATATATATTATATATATTTTATATTATATATAATATATATATATATATATATATATTATATATATATTATATATTTCTTCTATATTTATAGATATTCTTTGTACAATTTCATTTTTTCATTTATTTTATGTATTATATATTATAATATTTTGTGTAATACATATACTAAAAATATAAAAATAGAAATTATACATAAAATAAATAATATTTGATTATTTTTAATTTATTAGAATATTATCCATATTTTTTCAAAGAATTTTTATAATCTAATTTTCATTACTAGAAAATTAGAGGATATATAGAAAAATAATCTGTTAAAGGAAAGATTAAAGTAAATTATATTGAGTGACGAAATTAATTTATTATTTATTAAAGTGCATTTGAAATTTACTAATTTCATTATATGTTCAGCTATAAAATTGTTGAACTAATTATATTTATTTATTATTTATGAGGTTATAAGTTTTATTTTAATAAATTTTAAGAATGTTGAAGAAAAGCAGTTCATGCTCAAATAAAATAAATCATTCAAATTACGAATAAATGGATTTTTTAAAATAGATCTATTTCTAAATTGGAGGAGTTACTCAAGAATTATGTATAAGCCCACATTAATCACAAGCCTTTCCTTATATTCACTGATAACACATTATAAAAATTAATTTACACTCAAAAAACACAATTTAAACTGCAGGAATGAGATGTTTTAAAGGAATAACGGATATTATCAAATAGTATGAGTCATGCTATTAAATAATAAGACTAAATTTTTTTCGTTTTAGTCATACTATTTGATGTTTTCAAAACAAAATTAAATAAAAATAAAATAGTGCAATGAATTTTTCTTAATTTATTACTTCATTCGTCAAAGATATCAAAAACTTCAAGTTCATGTAATGTGTCACATGATTCGGTTGCTTTTATATCGGTAAGTCGCATTTATGCCATTTTCGTTATCAGAAATTTCAGAATTCATATTTATTGCAAAACTTTATTAAGGACAATAATACACATATAAACAAAAAATGTTCGCCAAAATCTATTTATTAAATTTTTCTTTATAATTTGTAAAATATAACTGATAATTATAAAAAAATTTCAAAACTTCTTTTATAAAAATATATCAATTGTTATGAATGTAAACATTTTTTTGGTTTTTATAAATTTATTTGCTTTTGTTTGTTTCAATTTAAAAATCATTTTTAACTTTTTTAAAATTTTATAACTTTTTGTATTTATTTTGTTTTGAATTTTCAAATTTAAAAAAATTAATAAATTATTTTGGCGAGTGAAATTTTTAACTAACTCCTCATAATATTAATATTGTTTTCTACTCGCAACATTCATTCCCGATCTGTTATATACATGACATTTATTTTTTCTGTTCTAAGCTCAATAATCTCATTCAATAATATTTCTTCAAGAGATCCGAGCATCGTCTTTCTTCAAGCACCAACAATTCTCAGCATTGATGAAGATTGTTTTTTGATGTTGTCACGATTTTCAAAACATCATTGAAACATGGATTGGCTGTAAAAAGACCATCTGTTTCACTAAAATATTTTTGTGCTTTTTAACAAGAATTTCCATTTTCCATGAAAGCTATCGCTACTATTTTGAAGGAAATATTGTAAACACGTTTACTCATTTTATTGGGGTTAAGTCAAAAATAATAAATGGTTACATTATTTGATTAGTCACATTATATCCATAAGCACAGATTATAATTTTTTGTGGTTTGTTCTAGCAAAATCTAGCAATGTCAAGTCCTTGTTCAAGTTCTGCAATTACGGGCTGTGGTGGACTCAAATGAGAGTCTGTTTACATTCTAATATTTCATTTTGTTTGGTTTTAATATGTAAAACATTCAAATTTCAAAAGTCAAAAATGTTTATGCTCATTATAATGAATTTTAAAATAAAATTTTTGCATAGAATTTCTATAAATAAGAATTTATAAAATATAAATTTTTGAATAACATTTTTTTACATTTAATTTTGAAATAAATTAGAATAAAAATTTTAAAATAAGAATTTCTATAAATAAGAATTTGAAAAATATAATTTTTAAAATATAAAAGCTCTTAAGTATATCCAGTTTTACATCTAGCGTTAAAACCTTTCAGGAAGATTTGCGTTTACTGCTCATGCCCTTATTAAATTTTGCAATTATTAAAACAAATTTAATGTTTAAATTAATGTTAATTAATTAATTTATTTATTTAATGTTAAATTTTATATGGCAAAAAATAAAAAATCAATCGACGCAAAAGCGAATAGACGCATAACGAATAGACGCATAGCGGGGTATTGGTGCACTACAAATCGGTAAAATGATTGTTAAATTAAGAAAAGTATTAGAAAATGTTGTTTATAATAAAATTATTATTTTGCTATTAATGACTTGACGTGTCCATATATTATTAACTCAAAATGCAATATGATCGTTTTTCTTTGCCTTCCTGATCAAATGACACAAGCTGCTTTAAATCAACGCTTAATGTGTATGATCTCTTTAGTTACTATGTGAAAGTATTCCAACTTTAGTTGTCTATTTACACATAGTAAAAAGACAAGATGACCATATTTTTAAAAAATCACTAAATTAATTACTCCTTCATTTATGATAGACTAAAAAGTTGAAAAGTAATAATTCTTATGTTATTTTTAATATTTTGTAAGTAACGTAATAAATAACTGAAATACCAATTAAACTTGCGTCATTAAATTTTATATCACCTCTTAAATCATAAAAATATTTATATGGTATTATCTTAACTTTGTGAACTGATAGAGTAAAATGGTTTTCGGCTATGAAATCAAAATATACAAAATATTTTTAAAACCACACCTATATTGTCATTGATTCTTCAGTGTAAAATTCCGGAGACCCCAAAAATCAACTAAAATTTGCCCTTGGCTGAATTTTGCATATTTTTTGAAAATCCAAGTTGAGATTTTTATGCTCCCAACTCAAACAAGTTGTTCGATTGAGTTAGTCAGGTAGGAAAATGGTTGGACAGTTTAAAGAAACTTTATGGTATATGTTTCAGTTCGGTCTAACAATGGAATCCCTAAATATTTAATCCAGCACAAAACGTTTTGACTAAGTAGTTTGGTGTCGATTACTGACACAAAAAGCCAATTCGTTTAGGCATTGTTATCGCACCTTAAAACACCATAAACGTTTTTTTCTAATCGAAAAATTATGGGAAAGAGTGAGCGACATCAGGTGCTGAAAAAAATCAGTAATTTATTCAGAAAATTCCATAAATAAAACCAGATAAACTATATTGAATGGAATCCAAAGATATATTTATTGCAAAAAATACCATAAATTCAAAAAGTTATGACATATAGAAAAAACACAAATTTAAATTTAATTTTTTATTTAGATTTAATAAACACATTTGTGGATAATAACAAAATATGTTTTGCCTAAAAATGACTAATTAATCAATTAGTTAGTAATTGCGTTAATTTATAAATGTGTGGTCATTGAGATTGTGCAAATGGTCAAAGGTTTTGCTCAATCGAACCACGCAAATGGGTGACTAAACGTTTGTAAGATTTGTAGCAAATGTATAAACAAAGAGATTGAGTTAATATAAACATGGTAATAAAACACTATTTAAGAACCATTTGAAATTTCTACAGTGTGTTTTTTTCAGTGTAATTAATAATAAATTTGTTAAAATGTCTTGTAAGAAATATTTATATTTTTACTCCAAACATTTTTACATTTTTTGATGAAATTTAATCATTTATACTTGTAACATCCTCAATTTGAAATCTTAGCTATGTCTGTCTGTAACAACCACTAAATTCTTCTGTTTATCCACTCGTTTTACATTTAGGTCATACATACCAGTGAGAGACTAAGGATTTTTTATCAACTTTTTTTAGTAATAAACATCACCTGTTAATGGTATCAAAAGTTAATTTGATTAAAATACATGTGACAGATTTTATAAAATTATGAAAGTCAAATATTATCAACTATTTTCTCAATCAAAATAGAATACATAAGAAAAAGACTTGATGTTTTATAAAAAAAGAGTATTAGTTTTATAAATATCGTTCAGCAAGCTGTTCTTCAAGGAATCCCAGTGATGTCAGACATGTATATTTTTATAACGACGCAGACGAGGCTTGATTTCATCAAATGATCGTCGACCATTCCACGAATTTCGTAAATCCTAACACTGGGCCTTCTGTATTCAATGTCGTGCAACGCAACAATTAAAAAAATCGTCTTGTATTGATCGTCATGACTTTAATCCTTTCATTGCTCTACAATTATAAACCTGCAAAATATTGTGTGGCTCAAATGTTCCCAATGTGTACTTCATGTCATTTTTGAATTAGTTTCCTGCTCAATAGGAAAATTTCTGTTCTACATGAACAAAACACACTACAAACGCTTATAATTTTCTCAAATTGCTCAACCTGAATAAAATTACAGCATATAAATTTCACGAACACAAAATCTCAAATAGTATTCAGAACACTAAAAGAGTTAAATAACAACGTGTTTTACTTAAAATGAAGTTTTATATTATTTTTATAGAAGACCAATCAAGGAATATTAGATGATTTAAAGCAATAAAACTATAAGAGAATTATTACCCAAAATTTAAAACATAATAAATTTTAATTAACTAAAAAGCGTAATTAAGTTTGTATAAAAATTAAAATTCATCCATTTAAAAATATGTTAAAAAACAATATATTTCGAAGGATCAATCGTCATCTTCAGGTCACTGATTAATTCACCTGTATATAAATACAAAAATGATGATTATGTAATCGATTGCATGAAATCATGCTAATCAAATATTCGCAATAAGCGGGTTGAGACTGCCGATTGAACATTGATTTTAGGGTAACGTGAGTTAATTAACAATACTTAACATGGTACTCTTCCAATAACTATCAAAATGCTTGCACAGGTGTGATGCTCCGGTCAAACGACCGAAATAAAAAAAACAATTTTCTTTTGTTTATGTGAACAGAATGAAAATAATATTGGTGTCACAAATTTGAATTTCATGAATAAAAATAATATTTTTTCTCGACTATCTGACTTATTTGATTTAAAATAATAATAAATAATAATACGCAACATCATGCGTCATTTAGAAGATCTCCGCGATCCTACCGGCTGTACCTTCAGGTCAAATACCAACGAGCCGGTCTCACTAACCGCCATTTTCGAGCGGTACCAACCCAACAGAACCGGAGAGGACGATCGGGAAGCCGTCACCGACGGGACAAGAACTAGAAACGCGCCGACCGGTTCATGGCGCCTACTCAACCGACCGTTCGACTTCCTTGGCCGATAACATCCCGCACAATTAATAGGTGCTGGCCGCCGCCACTGTCTGGCAGCAGGATTTTTAAATTACCAACATTATGTAATCGGCAGTTTCAACCAGCTTATTGAGAATTTTTTGATTTGCGTGATTTCATGCAATCGAATTTATAATGATTATTTTTTACATTTGTATAACGGTGAATTAAATTATTAATCAGTGACCTGAAGATGACGATTGATCTGTCGAAATATATTGCCTTTAAATATATATTATAATTAAGAATTTATGAATTATTATTATGAATTTAGCTTGTATTAAAAATTTTCATCCGATTGAAACTTATCAATTATTTTATCGAAGTAGAACAAATTTTCGATAAAAAAGATAAAAGAATTTCTAAAATATTTTATATTTTAAACAATTTGAAAGAAGATCATTATTCAATTATTCCATGAAAAAAATATTTTTATAATTAAAAACTCCTTTTAATAAATTTATTTGTTATATTTTTCTTTATCTTTTAGAAAATATTTTTACACTTGATATATTATCGGATTAAAATTCACAGTTAACTAATTTTAGAATAAAGTTTTACTTTTCACTGAATCTCTGGAAAAAAAAGTACCATTTATACACGAAACTTCATCAACATTGTCGTTTTATTTTTTTAATTTTTAAATATAAATAATTTTGAAAAAAAATCGAAGTTCATTAAAAATAGAATTATTATACTAATTAAAGCTAAAATTTATTATTTTTGTTATGACGATTTAAGCATCATCATCAGAACAAATGACAAGGAAAAAGAAAATTACTCATTGCTTTGATGTGGTAATTAATCGATACATTACCGTGTATCGATTAAAGGGGACATACTACTGTGATCAAAAAGTAAGGTTGATGTGTACCCGCATCTTTAATTAACAGAGGAAAGAAGATATGGGTAATAAAAAACTTGACCTTTAACGGTGGCATGGCACCGTGAGCTCGGTCTTTAGAGAGGTGGCCACTGCCTCTGTTGATTGAAGTGGACGGCGTTCGATGAATCACCGATATAGTCAAAACGACGGTCGATTCGGGCGCCAATCGGTGGGATTGAATCGAGTGATTGGTTAATCCCGCGCGGCAGTTGAGTGCAGAGACGCGGCCTCCTTATTCGGTCCATCGGAGTGGTTGGAGCGCCACAATTCGGTAGGAATGGCTCGAGTGAGAGTGATCTCGTGTTTTCGTGCTGAACCGTGCAGATCTGTGTCGGTGCGTTGTGGATATTTTTATTTCGGTTACAATTATTAGAAGGGGTAAACTCAACGGATAATTCCGGAATTCAATTTCGCAGAATAAAATAAAAGACGAGTGGAATTATTTATTAACCGATTTTAAAAGTTCGCCATTTCATCATATTATTCAAACAAATTGTTTTCCACAACTCAGAGTTTTTTGTAATAGTTCTTTTATAAACAATGATATATGATTTTTAGCATGTAAATATATTTTTAAATATTAATATTTAATGTTTGGTCACTACAAAGGTGAATTTGTTTATAAAATGCAAATTCTTAATTTATTCTTCAAAATCGATTTCTTTCCATTCAAAGTAATCAACTTCCGATAAAACGCACTTTTGCCAAAACCTTTTCCAGTTCTTGAAACAGTTGGAATAGTCTTTCTTCCAGTAAAGCCGTCAAGACCCTCCTTAATTCGGTTCCTATCTCCTCAATCGTGTCCAAAACGGCGTTCTTTCATTGGCCTATTAGGTTTGCTCCGAGTATATTCACAAGACTTAAAATTTATGTGTACTTTATTTACGAATTATATGGAGAAAACGATATGTAAAACCATGTACATAAGATCTTTGAATCCTAAAATAAACGTCTTAACTGTTGTTCCTACAATCTAAATTGATTTGTTTTTAAAATATCAATACAGACTGTTCAGAAAGGATGTGATGCTTTTTCGAAGTGAACAAGACTACAGGTTTGATGTAGGACTACATTCAGATTCAAATTTTGTAGGTAAATACTTTATGACATATCAAGTCTCTACCATGGCTCTATTGCAGTAGAAGAGAAAGCATATCTTATGACATCTGCGAATGCCTGACATAACTACAAAAGAATTATAAGATTACTCCAAAATAAGTAAGAAAAGGATGTACATTCAATACCGTAAGACAAACTTTCTTGAAACTGGATCATTAGTCACTGATCCGCAAAGATCGGAAAGACAGAGAATAGCATCAAGTGACAAGAACAAAGATAATATATGTAATGCTACACAACATAATAAAAAAATCCCTTAGCTATTGTGAAAAATTTGAATATGTAAATCAATTCAGAGAACAACATTTAGGCAAAAGAACAGTTCATCCTTATAAAAACACAAGCCATAAATTATTTGTTTGTGATGTCACATTTCGGAGGCAACGGTGTTTTGAAGGTTTAAAGAGAAATCTTTTTATGATAATTGGTTTTTGGGGAAAGAAATTTCAAAGGAATGGCTTCTAGTGCTGCAAGGCAGACGCAACGGGTATGTAGTAGTTCTCCTCTGACATTTCTCCTCCGATCGTTTTATTCAATGAAGAAATCTTTATATAAAATGATAAAAATTTGAATTTAGAATTACAAAATATTTGAACAGTTTCTGAACAAAACAATATCTGACAAAATAATATAATTAACAAAATCAATATTAAATATATATGAATGAATATGATTTTTTAAACATTTATTAACATCACAAGCGCCTTCACTATTTGACATCTTTCTTGATTAATATATTTCAAAATTCATACTAATTATTTTCAATAAATGAAAAACATTTAATTAAAATTATTAATTATAAAGATTCTAATTAGTTAAAATTAAATCTAAACTTTTTTTAAAAAGTACATACAGGGTGGCCCAATGGGTACGTAGCCTCTAATTTTTGCATATTCTAAATCTACTCGTCAAGACGAGTATTTTGATATATAACATGTGAGGTGTAAAAATTCCAGAACTTGACATTTTTGCGCAATAAATGTCAAATTTTGAAACTCAGAATTTTGTTATAAAAATGGATTAAAAAAAATTAGAGGCTGCGTACCCATTGGGCCACCCTGTATTAAATCAATACATTAAAATTTTAAATAACATTAAAAATTAAATAATACATTCAAAAATTATTTTAAATCTTTTTACTTCTTTATTAAATTAAATTATTTTCAATTAGTAGGAATCAAAGAAAATACCAATCATCCATCTGTGTAGGAGAGGAACATTCTGAATCAACATACAACATGAATATAAATCAACAAACAATTAAAAACATTCCTCACAAATATAATTTAAGTTTTTTTAATCATTTAATAATGATGTATTAAATAATAGAAAAGTATTTTTTTGGAGTAGAAACGACCTGTCCCCGACTCAACTATCATTTAGAAACTTAAAATTTAGATTTACTGATCTGAAAATCAAGAAAAAGTCATACACTCATCGTACGAGTGTATGTCGTATACTGTGGTATTGATGATTGCAATTATGAACTCTAAACTTTAGAGTCTAAAGGATACTTCTTTATATTCAGTTGTAAAGGGGTTTTGAATTTCTCTAAGGCCGTGGAAGGCAACTGATATTCCAGGAAGAAGGTGCCAGAGTAACTTTAATTTAAGGGTCTTTTACATTAAAAGATCTAAGAATGGTAAAACATTATTGAGATTGCTTTTCGGGAATTGTTATATTTTGCAACATCGAATTTACGATTTTTATTTAATAATGATTGGTATCAAAAGGTTGATGGGGTAGCATTGGGTTCTCCATTAGCTCCAACTTTAGCTTCGATATTTCTTTCAAAGATTCAAGAGTCTATATGATTGAATTAAACCTAAAATTTATAAACGTTATTTTTCTATTGTTTGATAATAAAGAACAAGTTGAGCCCATCTTAAATTATATGAATTCCTTACATTCAAATATAAAATTCACGGTAGAATATGAAAACAATAATGTTTTACCATTCTGAGATCTTTTGATAGAAAGAGCGAAAAACAGCCATTTCGAAACTGGGATTTATAGAACGAAAACTGATACAGGATTATATACAACCCCTAACAGTTTTTGTGAACCTAAATATAAAAGAAATATGATAAAAGGTTTGATCTATAGATCTTGGACACTTTCGTCTACGTACACTAAATGTAATGAATTGTAATGTATTGTTAAGTTAATGAATTTACTTCATAAAAATGATATTCCAAATCGATAGTTGAAAAATTAACTCGTGAAAATGTCGATAAATTAATTAAAATCGTAAAATGAAAAATCAAATACAATAAATAGCGACAAAAACAAAAATCAGATAAATAATAATTATGATAATATTGGTTTTGTTTTGACTGTTCCTCCTCTGAGGGTTTCAGGAAATTCAAAAACTCTATTTTGAAATATGATGCAAATAATTTATTAAATTTAAAAATTGTATCTAGATCATGTAAGATAGGAAGTTTGTTTAGTAGTAAATCTATCACTTCAAATGGGTTATGTTCCAATTTAGTTTATCAATATAAATGTAATGGGTGTGACGCCACATACATCGGAGAGACTTGTCGTCATCTCTGTAAACGGATTCAGGAACATAATCGCAGGGAAAGTGATAGCAATATTGCTCAACATAAAAAGAACTGTTTGAATAGTAAAGTTGACGTAAGTAATTTTAATATTTTGTGTTCACAATTTGATAATTACTGGGAGAGGGTGATGTGTGAAGCATTGTTGATTAAATCTTTTGATCCTAAAATCAATGTCCAAACACCATCCTCTTCAACTTTATTGAAAGTATTTTCATGATTTAAATGACATAATGATTACATAACATTGCTTTGATATATAAATGCGAATATAATTGTTAATTCAGTCTGATGATGACGGTTGATCCGTCGAAATTAATAACAATATTTTTGACAAAAATCTTTTGTTTTTTAAAAAATCCGTCCTTTTTTAAATATTTATAATTATAAGTTAAATTTTACAAATTAAATTGAAAAAAAAATTTAATAAATGTATTTTGGCAAAATGATTGAATTAACGTGAAATTCGTTTACGTGTGTCGTAGTCATTAATCAAGTTTTGCGATAAATATGAATTCAGAAATTTCGGATAACGAAAATGGCATAAAAACTGCTAACAATTTGAATGAAAAAAATCAAACACGCAGTTTTATTTTCACTCTACACATGTTAAATTGTGTACTCAATGTTAATATAAACCCCCGAAATTTTGTATTGAATATCAAAGACGCTCTAAATATCCTCTATAAAAACTTTCTTTTTAATGTTCATTTGTTCTGATGATAACGGTTAAACAGTCGAAATTAATAAACACAATTAATTAATTTTAGCTTTAATTGACTTAATGATTTTAATTTCTAAATTATTTTAATGAATGTTTATGAACAATATTTGGTATTTATAAAAAATTAATCTTTTAATTGGAATATAATATTTGAGGGGAAAAATGTATTTTTATTTTTCTTCAATTATCTCATTATTTTTACTATAAAGATATCAATAATTTTATGTCAAGTCAACGTTAAAAGCGGTTTTAATGGATTTTAAATTAAAAAAAAATTAATTTTTCAAAATAAATCATTTATATATTTTTTCCAAACAAAGAAATAATTTCATAAATTATTGAAATTGTAATTTTCTAAAATTTTAGTTTGAATTGAAAATGAATTTAAATAAAAATTACGATTTTTCCTAAATTTATTTTGTCTAGAATTTTTTTTCTTCCTATTTTCATCTGGAACAGATGTCTTTTTTTTGGTCATATATTTTCCAGAGAAACATTGTTTTTTGTATGAATTAATCATATTATGTTTGGGATGATATTTTAATGGCTTTACCTGAGCTCACTTTGAGTACTTGCTGCTCATAGTCAAGGCTTCCTAGACTATACTTACGGGATAGGATATTATTAAAAGCTTTTCAAATCCTTTTTTCTCTTTTGCAATGAATATTTAAGTTCAGAAAAAGATAATAAAACGTCGTACACATAACAATTCTGCATTAATTATCCACGAGGAAATATTGCATTCATCCCCATTTGTAAAAAAATTAGTTTTTTGTATAAAAATTAACAATTTTATGATGAAACATGAATGAAACATTTGCAAAGATATTCTTTAATTGTAAATAAATAAAATTTTAAAATAAGAAAAGAACAGCTACACACTTTAGTTTAGGAAAATTTTTAATAAGTCCAAAAATTTAATAAATTGTATTTTCTTTAAATTTTACATTAAAATAATACTTTAATGTAAAATAATATAAAATAATATTTTACATTGTAATAATATATTTATAAGTAAATGCAATTGTTTGTTGTTTTATATTGTGCATGTTGTATATTGATTAGGATTGTGCCTCTCCTACCCAAATGGATGATTGATATTTTCTTTGATTCTTACTAATTGAAAATAATTTAATTTAATCTTAAAGTAAAAAAAACTTAAAATATTTTTAAAATTAATATTATAATTTTCGAATGTAACATTTAATTTTTAATGTAATTAATAATTTTAATATATTAATTTTATTGATAATTTTTAAAAATGTTTAGATTTAATGTTAAGTAATTAGAATCTTCATAATTATTTAATAATAACAAATAAACGCCATTTAAAAATATATTTTAGGATAATATATTTCGACGGTTTAACCGACATCATCAGATCACTGATTATGTTCTTTTTCTATTGCTTTTATATAAGAAATGAATGATTATGTAATCACTTACGTAAGTCTAATCGAAAACTCTTAACAAATTAGTTGAGAGTGCTGTTTGAACATTGATTTTAGGATCACATGATCTT
>MQRK01244786.1:31351-42411 GCA_001938485.1 Girardia tigrina
TCAAACAGCACTCTCAACTAATTTGTTAAGAGTTTTCGATTAGACTTACGTAAGTGATTGCATAATCATTCATTTCTTATATAAAAGCAATAAAAAAAGAACATAATCAGTGATCTGATAATGTCGGTTAAACCGTCGAAATATATTATCCTAAAATATATTTTTAAATGGCGTTTATTTGTTTTTAATAAAAAATTGCCATCTTTTTTCAAGTTTATTTAATAATAATAAATATTTTTCATTTATTTTAAAAAATTAGGAAGAAACTCAGAAATATATTATCGTAAATTCGGGACTATAAGCGGCACTTAAAAAACCTGAAATGAGTCATAATTTAAGAGTTGCGGCTTATAGTCCGTTGCGTTTTGGTGGAAAATTGTTTGGCGTATTGTACATGCGGCTTATACGTTTATGTTTTTTTTGGGAAAAGCAGGCAATGTGCGGCTTATAATATGCGCCTTATAGTGCGGAAATTACGGTAATCAAGAAAAATGTCGACTAATGAAAGTGGTTTGAATAATTGTTGTAATGACAAATCTTTTTGTGATAATAATAAATGTTCGAAAAATCATATTGATGTTGTTAATAGTTAATGTTTATTTAATTAATTAATTGTCGAAATTGACTGGCTTTAAGAAGTTCTTCTTAATAATCATGGTGAGGATTGGAAGAAACTCTTCTAAATTTTTGAATTAAAATCTAACTAAAGATAAAAATGTTACATTTAAAAAGAATGAATTAATACTTAAATTATAAAACTAAAAAATAGAAGTTATTGTAAAATAATTAATGACAATAAATGTGATCTAAAGTTTACACATCAAATTGCAATATTAATAATATTTAAAAAGAAATATTTTACAAAAAAATATGAAGTAATAAAATTTGTAAACTAAATAGACTCGAAAACAAAGCTAAATGAAAGATTTTAAGAATATTTAAACAGAGTTTAATGATTTTTAATAATTAACTAAAATATTTAAAGTACAAGTAAATCTCATATTAAATATTAATTTATATAAAAATTAAAGGTATAGAAAATATTTGAAAAGAGTATTTAACCCTTAAACACCAAAAGTGGCCGAATCGGTTAAATACGAATTTCAAATCTTGCTCCCCACTTTAATATTAAAGGAAAAACTGTAAAACTTTGTGGCTTTGCCTAACATTTTATTCTCGTTCTAATGCGGTCTTAAAAATTAATGTGTTTGTTATGCGCTTTGACCTGAACGTTGCAAGAATTTCAAATATCACTGCCGTCCAGAAAGGACGAATCAACCACTTTATTAAATACAGCAAACAAAAGATTTCAAATGTACATATTGTCAACATAATGGACAAGTATGTGATGCACAGTGAATACACAGTGGTTTCTGACATTTTTGCAGGTTTGAATAGTCCTACCAAATTTTCATTGACGACATGTTTTTCTATTACCTTTGAACGCAACTACTGGCTGTATAACTTCAGTTGAACAAAAATACGAACGTTTCTACAATTTACGATGCTATCTGAATGACAGAGAATAAACATAACATAAATTGATTACCTCAACAGAGTTCTGCAGCAAGCATCTTCAGACATTGTCGTCTTTTGGCGTTAGTGAATATTCGCCAAATGATGAATGCGTTGAGTGCGGAAACGTCAATCATATGTTGGAAAATACATATTAACCAACGCAATGAACGTTTGCGAGTTGTGTAGAATGCACACATAGACTCCTCATATATTTATGTTTTATTTGAAAATGACTTCTGGTTTTCCACTTGATTGATCAATATCTTTTTGATTGTGCTCGCTTGAGAGGAGAAACTGTCGATAAATTAATTTAATCTGCAAAGGAAAAATCAAATAGTACATCAAATACAGACTGAAATTAAAATCAGAAGATATATAGATATAATTAGCATAATATTGGTTTTGTTTTGAGTGTTCTCTACTCTGAGAGATTCAGAATTTTTAGAAACTATTATAAAATGTGACAAAAATAATTTATTAAATTTAAAAATCTTGCTTCACATGTAAGATAGGGTACTTAATATATCACTCCACTTGAATTATGTTCCAATTTATTTTATCATTACCTACATAATGTGTGTGATACCACATAAATCGGAGAGATTTTTCGTCCTATCTTTACCTGAATTTAGACGTGATTTAAGAGAAACTCTTGGTATAAAGCAGTAATAATATTATGAGGGGCATCCGATAAGTTCGTCGAAAAATAAAACTGAAGCCAAGAAAAATGATAAATTAACATATGACTCATCATCAGAAGTCATCTCATACGCGCATGTGTTAATCCTATTGGTTCTTCAGATTCTGCAGAAGTCTTTAGGAATTACATTTTGGCGACTTCCAACATTTAATTGACATTGTCCAAGTGGTATCCTAGCAGCGGCTTCTTTAGCACGGAAAATATATGATAATCGCTTGATGTGAAGTCTGGATAATACGGTGGATAAGAGAGTAATTGTCATTCAAGTTTGTTAATAGTATACACTGTCAGTGTTGTGGAATGTGGAGTCACATTGTCCTTTTGCAGAAGAAGTATTGCTGAAATTTTCCAACTAAGTTTGTTTTTCAGAGCTTGCCGAAGATTATTTTACAAATGTTGGTGTAGTAGGAGCTGTTGATTTTTATTTTTTTTGCGAGATAATCAATTAAAATAATCCCACCATAATCTCAAAATACTGTGATCATCTCCTTGTCGACAGAGGGAAAGATTTTTGTTTTGACAGGGGCTTTTATCTTTGGCAGTAGGATTGCTTCGACTGCTCCTTTGTCTGCGGAAGGTAAAACGGTAACAAGTTCTCGTCAAATTTTGTAATTCTCGCCCAAAATTCTTTGCCGAGGTTTACCACCATTTGCAGTAGTTGTTGGCAAGATGTCACAGGATTGTGTTTCATGACATCAGTAAGAAGTCGTGAAATCCATCTCAAAGAAGGTCTGTTTCTTTTCAGCTCTGTTATCATGACGCAGAGTACAGAACTTGGATGCACGTTGATAAGGACCACAATCTTCTTAAAAGTGACATGTTGATCACCGTCAATGATTTCCTCAATTGCATTTAAATTTCCAACAGTTTATTAAGCTGTTTGTCAGCCGATCTTGGTGTCATCCTCTTATATATTCTCAACCCATTATTGAAATTTTGAACCCACTTGTAGATGTCACTTTTGAGCATGACTGCAACACCAAATACAGGGGATAAATATTGCATAATATTAACTGGCGATGTGTTAGGGTGGAGTCCGTACCGGTCCGGGCACTCTTCTTGGGCGGCGGCATTTCTTTACGGGCTACGGGCCACAAATCAACGGTCATTTCATTAATTCAACATATAACATTACAAAACATACTCATAAGGAGCATGACACTAGTAAATAATGAAAATAGAAACTCAAATAAAGTTATGAAATCAAATTATTAAGAATAATTATTATAATAGAAGGATAAGCAATTTCTGTTTATGACCTTAAAGTTTACATTAATTAAACAAAAAATACACAAAAAAATTAATTATAAATTTATTTTTAATCATACTTAACACAATTAAGATTCACTCATGAATCAATTTTAAAATCCATGCAAGAAAGGCTGTCACTAGTCATTCAGTTAAGTGATAACTGGATGAGGATTGACAAAATCATCCACACAGGTATGTTGACCGAAAAAATTATATTTATACACATGATTATAAGGAATGAAGAGAATATAATCAACAAGATCATCAGATAGGGATAATCTCAATGGTTAGAGCAGTGGTTCCTAACCTTTTTATGTTGCTACCCCTGTAACCTGGTAGGAAAACGGATTTTACCCCAACTTAAAAATGCTATATAAACACACAATTCAAGCGAATTTAATGTTTATTAATTAAAAATTTGTCATTGCACAGGATTTCGTCAGAAAACTGGATACATTGTGAATAAATAGAAAAACACAAATTGCAAAACAATATTACTTTGTTTTATATTTTAACTATGAATTGAAAATATTCAGTGTGAAGGTTGGAATTGTTTTGAATTTACAAGTTTTTTATATTAGGTTTAGTGTCACTTAAAGCGCATCTCAAGTCATGTTCCACATTGAGACGGTTTCTGAGCTTTGTTTTCAATGAAACTAAAGTTGAAGAACTACTCTTGCATCTATAAGTGGTGGCGAAGGGTATAAGCATTTTTAAAGCTCTGTTGGATATAACAGAATATTCGGTACCTGCTTAAATCCAATATGTGCAGAGATCATAATTTTGAAATTCTACTTTAAAATTACTATTCTCGCGGAGTCCAAGAAATTCTACTTTGGCCGCTACATCCTCGTCTTTAAAAATGTCATCAACAGTAGAAAAGGGTCTTAATATCCAAGAATTGGACTGGCGATTATCCAAATCCGGAAAATATTGCTTCAGTGACTCTATTACTGTAGATAAATGTTGAGCCACAGCATTTCTAAATGTGATTTTGCTGACTTCGTTGTTTGACAATTGCTCACAGAGTTGTGTAAACATCGACACATCGCCAGTTTGCACTCTGCGTTGGTAAAGTTCTAATTTACGTACAAAACCGGCAACTTTATCCTGCGCTGTCAAAATATTCGTCATATTTCCTTGCAAAGAAATATTAAGATTGTTGATTTCACTGAAGAAATCAGCAAAATACCTTAGCTTTTCAACAAATGTTTTGTCTTTGTTGATAATTATTTATTTGGTCGCCTTCAACCATTCACTACGGTATTAGTCAGCGACATCTCCACCAACGAAACAACGGACAAAAAATAAAAATGTTAACTTTTACTTTTAAGAATATTGAGGAAAAAACTAATTATAATTTTTGACAGATACTCTTTCTTTTTGTGTTTTTTGTTTTCAAAAAATAATCCAATTTCTTCACGGAGCTCTTAAACCCTGTTCAAAACCCTACCTCGTTATAACCAACGTACCTCTGTGTGGTACAAAAGAGAGTTAAATTTGGCACCAACTTCATCACATAAAACTTTAAATAATCTGGTGTTTGTTGCATTGCCACGAACATGGTTCAGAATTTTCACTATTTCATTCAACGTGCTTAGTAATTCAGGTTGAAGCGTCTTAACAGCCAAAGTGTAGCGATGAATGAGACAATGATAGGATAAAACTTGAGGAGCAACTTGTTTCACGAGTGCTTGAAATCCAGAGCGGACGCCCATCATGGAAGTCTGTACAAATGCCGGTCAGCTTTGACAAGTCCAAACCCTTTTCCTCAATAAACTGTTTCAGCGTTTCGAAAATGTCTTCTCCACGTGTAGTGGTGGATAAGGACTTACATAACAGGTATTCCTCTTTTACACAGTCATCTTTAATATAACGTGTAAATGCCAGTAGCTGTGAACACAAAACTACATCTGTAGACTCATCTAATTTGCAGTGCAAACATAGAACTTCCTTTCATTCCATCAATGATGGTTGCCATAATATCGTTACTCAAGTCTGAAATGCGGCTTTGAACTGTAGTATTTGAAAGTGATATTTGTTTGATCTTAACCACATGTTTCTCGCCAATGACGAGTGATACTGCATCACACAAACAAGGTTTGATGAGATCCTCTCCTATAGTGTGCGGTTTTTTGTTCATAGCAATACGATAAGAAATTTGATATGAAGCTTGAAGATATGATTCATTTGCCTTCTGCATATTTCCTGTTGAATCAAATCGCACAGACTTCAGAAAACTCTCTTTTCTCTTAAAAAAATCTATATCTTTATCTGCAAACTCTTTGTGAACTCTCTCGAAATGTTCTTTTAATTTGCTCGGTTTCATGCTCTCTGTATTAAGCACTTTATTACATAGAACACACTGAGGCTTTTCCACATTCCTATCTAGAATATTCGTGAATCCCCATTGTAAAAATGCTTCTTTATATGAGCCCTTTTTTGAGGTATTAGAACTCATGACCCCTAAAATATTCGTAAAAAAAGTTATCTAAGGAAAAAATAAAAATGTTAACTTTTACTTTTAAGAATATTGAGGAAAAAACTAATTATAATTAATTATCATTGGTTGTTACTACTTACAGTCAAAAAAGTAAATAATATTGTAATTATGTCAAAACTGGTAGTTATACCTAATGAGAGACAATTGAACTTGACTTGTTTAAATATGACTTTATATATGACTTGTTTAAATCTCAAACTACCAATACGGCCCGCTAGACTGGGTACTGAGTCACGGCACATCGCGTGTGCGCATTGTGGAGCTCAAACGCGATAATGCGTCGGAATACATGCTCAACCACTCTCAGTTCAAACAGTTTTGATAGCAATGAAGAGTATGTCACATGAATCAAATGCGTTACTGTACTGTATTTTTTTATTAACAAAGAAGGCATCACTAAAATTTAGTGGATGCCTATTTACCCCTAAAGAATTGCGTTTTTACCCCCCTGGGGGTAATTACCCCCAGGTTAGGAACCACTGGGTTAGAGGATTAGTTTATGCATACTAAACACCTTTCAACTGCAGCCTCACTCACAGTGATTGTCTTGATTTCGTATTCCAAAAATAGTAACAGTCGTGGTGGAATTGAAATAACAGAATTCAACTCGCGGTCGGCAACGAATTTCTTGAAATCGGGAATGTACAGAGCCTCCATCCATTTTAAAAGACATTTCTCATATATCTCAGTCATAGATATAGAACGGTCGAGGAATACAAGACGACTCAGCAGAAAATTGCGGTGTTTCTCAACCATAGCAACCATTCTGTCTCGACCACTTTCAGCAGCAGTAACCACAGCATTAGAGAATGCTTTGTAGACAGAGGACCAATTACTCCCTTTTTTGTGAGATTCAGGTCTTCAAAGAATAGAAATAGAGTCGACATGGCATTGTCCACGCGGTTTAACAGGGAAAGATTATCGGAGCCATCGAGCTTGTACAAGTGCTTCTTCAAGTCGGTAAGTCGATCAAATACACTATTTACCGAATCTAGCCGTAACGTTTTACAACACTCTTCCAAATATACTTTATTTGAATACGGAAGAATAGTTTCAGAAATTCAACGTTGTTGAAGGCATAGCGGATAAAAAAGCTCATGCCATGGGTTGCTTACCGAAGTAGAAAGACAGTTGATTACTTTTTAAAACATTTGCCATTGCAGCAACCATGCATCTGGCATTATCCATAAAGTTGCCAACAACGGTGATTTGAAAATTGTACAGCTGAGGGAGAACATCACGGATTTAGTGCTAAATAGATGCCGCTGTTGTGTCAGTTAACACGAAACTGCGCATGAATATAGTCTTAGATGGTTCGCAAGAGAAGAAAAAATAATAGACATGTTTGTACATTGTCACTGTGTTTTTCCATCCATCAAAATGAACCATTGCATGATGTGCCAACACAGCGCTTTCCATTTATTTTGAAATGGAAGAAAATTATGGATTTTTAAAAACAGCCAAAAATATATATTCTATTTAAACAAGGCAGCAAGTAATTGTAACACATACATGTGCTGCCACCGTGATTTGATTTTTAACGAACTTTTTGGATGACCCTTGTATATATAAAAACATGTTAAATTGTTAATTTTCACCAATAAACATTAGTAACAACACTAAAATAAGGTATTTACCTTATTTTCTTTAAGACTCTCAGTGAAAAAATAAATGTTAAATGGTGTACAAGATCGTACATCTAGTGTTATCTTTTAATGTTTTACAATATTATTTAAATGTATGTATATAAATTCTGAAAAGATTCAATAGCGGTAAAAAGAATGACTATATTTGTAAAATATATTAAGAAAAAACTACAAAATATAAATGAAGTTAATATTGAATACTGAGACGGACGAACAATCGCAATAATGGGCCCCTCTAAGGGTACTGGCGTGAAACCCGATGAACCAGTGCTCCCCGCTCAATTCCCCAAGCAATCAGACGTGCTTGAAAGCACTAAAACTAATTGTTGAAAAACCCTGTTTATATTAATAAATTTTTTTCATATATTTTAGGATAATATATTTTCAGCATTAAATTTTAAAAGTTTTTTATTTCGTTTGGTTGCGAAAGGTAATTTTTATAATTTGTTATCTGTATTACGACACTTTTATTCAAAACCTTTTTGATTGCAATGAAAACGAATTTATATTTGAGTAACAAATTTTCGATTTCGCCCTTCCTTTTGTAAAAAAAATCGTAGATCCACTCCCAACTTTAGTGTTATATAATATCTGAACAAATCGAAGAGTATTATCTATGAATATCTTATTTTTCATTATCTGTTAATTAAATAATATCAAAATATTTACATTTATTATTGTTCTTCATAAGTGATTCAAAGGATTGTCATCCGTCATTACTTGGTAAGGACAGTCCTTACTTTGTCCTTTCTCCTTTGCTTAAAATTATTGATCCAACCTATTATAGAAATTTAGTTTTCTTTTCAGTAGCTTTGTCTGTAGGCTTCACACTATATTAATATTGACATTAAGATATGATATATACAGGGTGATCATAAAGTAACTACCGGGTTTTAAGCTGCAATAACTTTCGAATTATATTGTATTTCTTTTAAATTATAAAAAAACATCTTGAAGCTTATTCTTTAAAATTTAATTAAAAGTACATTTTGTTTAAATGCATTAATTGTTGTTATTGTTTTAAGCGTAAGATTCAAAATGGATGTAAATCCACGTGTAAAAATTGTTATATTATTTACAAAGTCAGTGACTTTAGTAAGAAGAGAACTTAAACGACTTAATTGTAAAAATTTTCCAACCGAAAAATAGTATTAGAAGCATCTTCAAAATGTTTGAATTCACAGGAGGCGTTCTAAATGCCCTAAAATCTGGAAGACCACCAATTGATGAATAAAACAAAAATGAGATAGCAGAACATTTTAAGCAAGAACCCCAGTCTTCTATCAGGAAATCATTGTCAACTCTGAATTGCTCTTATGGAACTGTTCAAAAAGTATTATGAAACGACTTTAAAATGTTCCCCTACAGAATTCAAGCCACGCAACTTTTGTATGAAGAGGTTGCGCTCTTAGACGTGTTATGTGTGAAACGTTAATTCAATCGATTGATGCAGATGAAAATTTTCTTAATAACCTGATATTCTCCGATAAGTCAACTTTCCATCTTAACGGCATTGTAAACAGACTTAACTATCGCATTTGGGGCACTGAAAAACCAACCGAAACATATCAGAGGCTAGTGAAAAGTTAATGTTTGGATGGGGTTGTCTTCAACTCGTGTTTATGGGCCCCTTTTTATTGAAGGAAACATAATAGCGGATTTAATAGATTTTATTTGTCAAGAAGCGGCAAAAATAGATCGTGAAATGTACCAAAATTCCATTAAGTCTTTTGATGGACGCCTTAAACATTGTATTGATGTCGATGGTTATTCTGTTGAATATTATTAAATTTTAATAAATGCTTTTTTGTTATTTAAAACCATTTTTTCATAATGTTTTGCCAAAAAAGTTGTTGCAGTTTAAAACCTGGTAGTTACTTTATGATCACCCTGTATATATATATATATATATATATATATATTGAACATTGGAACCCAATGATTTTTGTTTGCTTTTTGGATTGTAATCTTGTAATAAAAATGAATTAAGACTTAAAAGTCTTATTAAATTGCGTACGATTGACATTTTTCACTAAAAGATGTGGACAGTAATGAACCTAACTCCTCTACAGGCTGAGGGACCGAGATGTAAGGGTTGGATAGCCATCCGTCCTTACTTCGATTGTGTCCTTACTTTTTGTTGTTGGTTGATGTCAACCTTAATGATGCAGCTGTAAATTGTAAACCTTCACAAACCGTCAATCTTAATTCAATTAAGTTATTTTATGAATCTTAAAAACTGCGTTAAAAAGATCGTTGGACAAAGAATCCCTAAACCATATTGAAATTTTAATTATCTTAGTATATTTAAAATAAATATTTTATATAAATTAATTATTCTCAATCAGTCTATAAAAATAACAGAAAAACAAATATATCAAAATATACTTTCTCAAACAATTATTTTCTTTTTGAAAATATTAATATTATTATTTAATTAATAAAAATCGAATTATTTTTTTAAATATTAATGATCAATTTCATTTAAATAATTTTCATTTCCTTTTATAATCCAAATGGCTCCACCATGTTTCAGTGATATTGGTAAGAAATTCAAAGATTTATACGGGAAACATTTTCCCGCGGGATTTCTGAAAGGCTCAGTGAAATTTGCCGAAGCCCACGGAATGGCGACTAATTTTAATGGCAGTTTAAAATTGAACACCGGTCAATTCTCACCGAATTTGGATTTGAAGATTCCATTCAAACTGTTAAACATGGGTTGGAATTAGCAGTTTTTGTCACTTTGTCTAATGGATATTTAAGACCTGATCGAAAATATTTTCACAAAATTGTAGTTAAGGGTGTCGAAGGTTTAATTACTTAAATCGAATAAGAGTACAAGTGGGAACTATATTGACAAAATACTGCAATTGTTTGCATTTAATAGTCAAAAAATGACATTTAATAAACAATGTATTATTATATTTAAAAATACACTATTAACATATGTGACTCTTGAAATGGCTGGACAGCTTAAGTGAAGACTCCTAACCCTAACCACAATATTATTTTTTGCGAATAAATTGTAATCAATTTCAACGGATAAACCGTCATCATCAGACTAAACTATATATTCGTTTTTATATATCAAAGCAATGTTTATTTCATAATTGTGTAATTTAAAATCATGAAAATACTTTCAATAAAGTTGAAGAGGATGGTGTTTACACATTGGTTTGAGAATGAAAGGATTTTATCGCCAATGCTTCATAAATCACCCTCTCCCAGTAATTATCAAATCATAAACACAAAATTTAAAAAAAAATAAACACATTCAATTCAAATGTCACAAGTGTGAATCCTTGTACATTGGAGAGACAAATCGTCATCTCCGCACTAGAATTGCTGAACATAATCGAGTAGAAATAGTTCGATATTGAGCCATATTAAAATACTATATATATATATATATATATATATATATATATATATATATATT
>MQRK01244786.1:54731-64839 GCA_001938485.1 Girardia tigrina
GACTCTGAGCTCCGTGTATAACTCAGATGTCTTGCCCATACATTCTCTGTTGAGAATTCCTTCTATTTCTTGTCCAATTCCCTCAATCCTCTCTCTTTTCCATTTCCTGAGATGCCGCATGGTGTTCAGTCTTGCAGCCTTCCACGTCGAATATGTTCTTTCACATCTATTCTGAATGTATTCTTTCCTTCGCTTCTATTTCTCCTGCAGTAGTGGTTTCAGCTCTTCTAGGTGTCCGTGTAGCCACCTCTGATACTGTATTGTAAATGGCTTGACACGCATTCCTTTTATTCTTTTGATATCATGAATTTACATCTTAATTTAGCATATTTTTTATATAGTGAAACATAATTTTATTTCTTATGAAGTCGCTTAGATGCCCCGAACCAGTACCATCTGGGTAGCTATACTCTAAGCTGTCACCAGATAGATTGGACGGTACAACCATATATAAATATCCTATATGGTAAATTGCCATAAAAAATCGATATAACTATTAGAAATCGATTAACAAAATTAAAAACTTGAAAAAAGAAAACATAACAACCATAATAAATTCCAATCTCCTGAACATTGTTCTAATTTTTTTCTGAATCCTGACAGCATTTTCCTCGGAATTTAATTGTTTATTCTGAAAAAATACTTTCTCAACAGACAATCTTAAAACCAATATAATTTTATCATCTAAAATCTAAGGAATAATCAAATAAATATTAACTCTCCCATACCAACCCCTAAATATTTTATCATTAATTAGTTTGCATATCAGTCCATACCGTATTCATATCAATTCGATCTCAAATATGATTACTCGATGATAATACAATCCCCTTATTAGAGTGATGTTCCCAAATTTGGGACCGTGGTATTCACTTCTTTCGTGAATCTTGATAAATCCGGGTGACTTTGGCCAATTTTCATTCTCATTCTGATCAGTTTCGGTAGATTTTCGATCTTCCTCCCTATGAGACTCCTGTTACGGATTAAAAGATCGAGCTTGTCTCGCATTTGGAGTTAAGCGCCATCTGCAAACAGGCTGATAACAGAGTCAACATAGTCGGTCTCTCCGAACAGCCATTCCGCATCGATCCTTAGGCATTCTTCGAGTTTCTGTTTTCATCTTCCCGCTATCTTTCTATTGCATTTCATTGTGATTTTCAGAATTCTTTGCACACATAGCTGACCTTCTCGTGTTGCCAAGGGGACGTGGAACAGAAACCGTCTCTTGGCAACGATGTTCATTGGATGATCTAATCCGATACTGATAGAGTTCATTCTGATATGATCTTTCTTATCTGCATGACGTGCTGTTCTTGTGCACGCGTTATGTAGGGCTTCAAGTTTTATGATGAGACTCTTGTTTATACGCCAGTTCTCCGAGCCATAATATACGATAAGAATTTTACAGCTTTCAATCAGTGCATTTCGCTTCTTAGGGCAAGCATATTACTTTTGATTAACGGACCGAGTTCTCCTTTTTTTTATCCTTTCCTTGATTTCGTGTTCACAAGTACCTTTTGCGGTAAACAGGGAACCCAAATAGTTGAATTCAGTTACCCATTCTATTTGTATGTCATTGACATTCGCGGTTGTATATATCCTTTCTCCATTCAGATTTATAATCTTAGTTTTTGAGACATTAATTTTCAGACCCATCTTAGTGAAAGCACTTTTTAAGATATCAAGATTGCTGACCAGATTGTTGTAGTCAGGATCGATGAGACAGAGATCGTCAACGTATTAGAGCTCATTTGTCTCGCCTTCGTATAGGAGTCGTGATACACCCTTCATTCCATGGTCTGCTGCTATTTTTAGTGCCTTATCAAATATGATATTGAATAAGATAGGACCCAAAACACACCCTTGCCGTACTCCTTTCTTTATCGTAAACGTATTCTCACCAATAGAACCTACAAAGTCAATGTGAAATAGTTTGATAAGTTCCAAAATCCTCCCATCGATTCCCAACTTTTCCAGTGCTAAAATTCTTCTGGGTACACTGTCGAACGCTTTTTTTCAGGTCTATGAAAAGGACGAATATGTCATTTTCACCATATCGAGTCGAATATTGCAATTTCCAGAGTATGCACAAAGGAACTTAAATATTTAATTGATTCTTGAACTCACTCTTCCTTTTATTTTGTTAAATACCTAGCACTTCTTTTTATTTTTTCCGCTCAACGGTTATAATTAATATAATTTTTTAAAATAATTTTTATATTTTTATTTTATATTATTATTATTTTAGAATCGGACTTATCTCAAAAGTTAATGTGACTAGATCATTTTCTACTATATTATATACTTTTATACACTTGCTTATTAAAATCGGATTTCCGCAAAATTTTCTTTCAATCAAAAGCTTTGAATGACTTCAGTTTCCTTGATCATAAAGCTTAAAAATCATCAATAGATGAGATAAAATCCATTAATTAAGACAAGAATTCATATTTGATTATAAATTATCTAAAATAATAATTACTTCGGTAAATTTAACCATTAATAAATAAATTAAAGTAAAATTTTCGAAAAAATTCTGTTTCTTTTTTTTTAAAAAAACTCTTGGGATAAAATGTTCAAAGGTTTCAAGCTTGAGTCCTGGGTCGACGACCTGTAAATACTTCGCTTTTATCCGGTTTTGTTCAGTTATATTCCCTGTTTCAGAGAATTAACAAAATGACATTTCTATACAAATGCGACAGTCAATTCTCTAATTTCCCTATTAATTCAAATGAGTTCTCCCTCGAATGTCACAATGAAAAAAAATATTAATTTTCAGAAAGACTTTTAATTTTTTTTTGATAGACAACAAAGTAATTTTTGTCATATAAATATCTTTCTAGTAAATAATTTATTAGAAATTAAAGGAAAAATAATTTTCAAATCAAATCTTCGATTTTTTGTTTTAATTAAAATACAATTTATATTTTAATTTATTTTTTAATTTATTTTTTTGTAGTTCTTTTTTCGATTTTTCAAAATGATTTTTAATTAATATATAAATTTATTTAAAAAATAAAGATAAAAAATATAAAACTAAATAATTATATATATATATATATATATATATATATATCATATGAAATCTAAAGTTTTAGAATTTTAAAATTATGAAAAGTTAGTTAAAAATTCATCTCACCAAATAATTTACTCAGAAAATTCAAATTTAATATTATAATTTAAATTACAAAAAATATGAATAATTAAATACATTTTTTTGAATTCCATGTAAAAGAAATAAAAACACATTTTAAAATATTAATTTTAAATTATTTAAAATAATACAATTATAATTATTTTATAAAATTTTAAAATGAAAAAAAGGTTCATCTAAATAAATGAAATCGGCAAAATAAATATCGTTTTTTTTTAAAAAAAAGAAACAAAAATATCAATTATGAAAGTTTTTAAAGAAAAGGTATAAAATTTGTTTAAATTTATGTGTGATATAATTAATACAAATTGTCGATTACGACTTCAACTTGTAATAATGAAAACGATATAAACGCAAGTAACAATAATAACCAGAAAAAATATAAAAAAAATGAAAAAAAAATTTTTTTAATGTTTTTATTATTACTTTTACAATTTTATTAATTAATCATCATTTGATTTATGGTTTTGTTTAATTATTCAGACAAACATCAATTAAAACAAAGAATTCTTATAAATCTGAATTAATAACTGCTTCTGGGGATATAAAATTCAAGACACTGAAACCGGAAATATGTTTGAGTCTAATGACAAAGTAAATTCTTTTAGTTTTTAATTTCATTTGTAATAATTAAATTACATTTTTTGTTTTAATGAATCATTAATATAATAAAATTGAAAAATTATTATTATGTCATTTTTGTTTGTAATTTCTTAATTAATTTTAACAAATCATTTATTAAAGAAATTTAAAATTAATTTGAAAATTAGTTTTTTTTTAAATTTCATTTAATCCTATTTATTTTTGCATTTATTTATTATGAAGAGCATTTTTATATTTTATTTATATTTGAATTTGAATTAAATGAATTTAATTTTATTTAATAATTTATTAGTTATATTAAAATGAGTTCACGTTTTGATATATTCTTACGATTTTCGTTAAAAACAGTCACTAAAAATCTCACGAGAAGTTTTAAAGTTCCTCTAACACAAGTTTTATTTATATAAATAAACTCTCTAAACATTGGAAATATTTTTTAACCTTATTAAACGTAGATTAAAAGTAGAATGTATTATAGTACTGTTCTTTGATTTAACTATAGCGTTAACGGATGGGTCGTCCGTATTTCGCAAATATTACGTGTCTTAGTACATGAAATATTAATTTACAGAGAAATTTTATATTATTACACATTGTATTTTATTCATAGGTTTTCTCCGATGGGGTCTTTTGTTTAGAAAGCACCCGGGCCCACAAGAAGACATATTCTCTCAATGATAGTCCTATCAAGGCTGTTCTACTAGAGTAACCACTACATATTTTATAAAAATATACCAAATGTGAAGTAAAAAAACCCTTTTGGAGTACTTCATCAACAAAATCCTTTTTTATTTAAACCAATTGTCTTGTAAACGATAATTTACTATTTTTGAAAAATAATTTTGTTAAACCTTTTTAAAAAATCGATTATTGTACATGTTTCAGAAAATCTTTTTCCTTCATTATCAGTTATGTTTGTTAGTTTATTTTTCAAAAAGTTTTTAAAGGGGAAAATTTTATTTATTTATTTATGTAAGATATTATTACCAATAGTTTAAATAATAAGGTGTGTCCACTAAAAAAGTGCACAAGTTTTAAAACCATCATAACTTTTTAATGTAATATTATTTAATTTCGTAAATTTGGAATTTAAATATTTGTTTTAATTGGTTAGAAATAGTAAAGCAGGTATTTAAAATTTTTGGTTTAATATGTTTTATTTTAGAGACAATTATAATGATTTCAAAAAGACATGAAGATATAATCATTTTTTTCAAAACGCACAGTAAAAGTGAGACTGTGACAAAGTTTACTGGCATTCATTTTCCAGAAGAGGTATATATGCTATAATACAACGCTATGAGAAGACCGGCAACATTGAAAGAAAAGTAGGAAGTGGAAGGAAACCTGTTAAAATGACGTCAGACAAAAGGAAGAGACTTCTGCACCGTGCAACTTTGTCTGTTGGACAAAATGTGAGAAAGTTAGGTAGAGAAATGAATGTTTCAAAGTCTTACGTGCATAAGATGCTCAAGACTAATAACATAGTGTTTCGAAAGAGGAAAGAAGCCTCAAAGGTTACTCCGACACAGATTATTCGCCAGAAAGCAAAATTCGGTTGGAAAATCTAGCTAAAATTGTTGTGGAAAAGACCAAAACTGACTTTGTACTTGATGATGAGTCGTATTTTACATTCACCGGGCAATAACATCGGGTTATTATGTGGACCAAAAGAATTTCGGTGATGTACCTGATAATATTTGCCTTAAATTTCGAGAGAAATTCACAGTAAAAGTTTTGGTTTGGGCAACTGTTTCCAGACGAGGCATTTCAAACCTGTACATCAGGAAATGGAAATCTGTAGCTTCTAATTCGGATATTTATATATCCGAATACTTAACGAAGCGTTTGCTTCCTTATCTGAATGAGAAATACCCAGCTTGTCACTTCATCTTCTGGCCAGATTTTGCTTCTTTTTGCTTAGTGCTTAGAGGACAAAAAAATTCCATTAGTCAAAAAAGATTCGAATCCACCTTTTGCTCCCCAAATACGCCCAATTGAAATGTTTTGGGCTCATTTAAAGGAGAAGGTGTATGAAAAGGGTTGGACTGCCGATTCTGAAGACCAGTTGATTCGCAGAATCAAAACTAAAGCAAAGCAGTTTAACAATTTATATTTTAGGACGTTATTTGCAAATTTTGACAAAGAATAATGCTTGCTAACTCTTATAGCCTTAATAGTTTGATATAATAAAATAGTTATTGTGTTATTATGATCTAGTCTTTGTTCAGATTTCCGTCAATTTGAAGGTCTAATTAAAAAGTTATGATGGTTTTAAAACTTGTGCACTTTTTTAGTAAAATGTTTTTCAAATTTTAATTAAAGATTTGAAGATTTGAAACGGCTTTACTTTGTCTATTTTGAATGTTTATTAACTTTTTATTATTTAAATGTCTTATAAAAATGATTCACAAAAACCTCTCTCATTATGCGAATCACACCGCTTCTGTAAAACAGAAAACCCACCCTTTCAATCAGATGAGATTATATTTTAACAATGTAACCAATGATAAAAAACTTTACTCGATCGACTTGATTGTGAATGATCACTATTAAGAACACCAATATGGGTTTTCACAACTTTATTTTGATAACAATTTGAATTGTCATTTGAACAATTCACAGCAAAACTTTCATAATTCGACATCTCGCTAAATTGATAAATTTTTGTTAATGTCTCGTTAATAAACAATTTTTCGAACAAATTTTAAATGATTTTCAGATTTTATTTTTAAAATTCTAATTTTATAATTTTCGTAATAATTTTATTTAATTAATAATTTAATTTTAAAAATGATTTTCTTTAAAGAAAAGACATTAATTTAATCAATTTAAAAATTAATTAAAAGTTATTTACTTTATTTAAATTTTTGATATTAAAATTTGAAACGATTTAACGATGTAAATGTATATATAGAATCATTACGTTCATAAGGTTTTGTGATGATTTATTCGCTCCAATTTGGTATTTTTGCCGCTAATATCGATCGTACGGATTTTGAATTGAAGGAATAATTCTATTTTCGTAATTTTCATAACCAAAAAATTCGTGATTTGATTTCCATTTCGTAATTTAACAATTATTTTTTTATTGTCAGAATCGACATTCATTTTATTCGAAAATATTATTGTCTTTGTTTAAAGTGAATGGAATTCACATTTGTTTTGATTTGTAAACAGTCCATTTGAATGGACCAATGGGATTCCGAGTGTGTAGAGGTTGTGATTGGGTGTGTGTGTTGTGCCAGGTCGTAAATGTCTGATTGGTTGAGTGTGTAGATATGGTAAATGAAAGAATTTTTTGTCACAATTACAAGTTATTGTTTGTGAGCTTTGTGTTTAAACATCAATTATGCAATTACAATGTTTATCTGCAATTACAGTTGTTACCATATTGATTTGAGAAACGTTATGTTAAAAACAAATAAAAAATATTTTTTTAAGACTTGTTGAATTTAATTTTTAAATTGAAAAGGAAGACAGATAAAGAAATAAGTTTCAAAATAGACTCAAATGACGAAAATTTAATAAATAGTGATGACGATTCAAATTTTGAATTAAATTTAGAAAATCAGCGTAAAGTTGTTAAAAAGATGCTTGGATCGCGAATTGTTAACGTTTCTAACATATTAGATGTAATATCGAAAGGCTCAGAAATAGGATTTGATGAATCCTATTTAAAAGATCGCGGATTTTCATACATTCTCTTACGATATTCTCTTAATTGGGACAAAATTTCCAAGTCCCGATGTGTCCCAATGAAGCGGAATCCACTATATATATATATATATATATATATATAAATGTTTGCTGTATTTTTTTTAATTTTGATTAAATACATTTTTATTTATCCAATTTTTTTAAGTTTTAAATATTTTTTATTTTAATCATATTATTTTAGTAGTTATTACATTAATATTTATTTTACATTACATTAATAAATTACATTACATTATTACTAATTCTCTTGATTGTTATGTTTGTCATATGTCTCCGTTACCCGTTAAAGTATAGAACGATGAAGTAAACATATCGTTTTCTCAAACGGCATTTGATAGCAGCCAATAGTTGGTTTGCGAGAATGGAATTGATCTTAACGGAATTAAATATTACATTAATAATTATTTTATTTTTATAACAGTCCTTTAAAACTTAATTTCATTCATATATTTAAAATATTAGTTATACATAAATAAAGTTTGAATAACATCACAATGTTTATAATTGTTTTAATTTTTTGATAGAAAAATTTAATAATTTAAATTTTAACTTTTCGATTAAATCTGATGTTAAATAAATTTATTAAAAAACTTTTTTAAATATTATTAAAAAATAATGAATTAATATAAAATAATTTAATAAAAATTCCAGTCATAATTAAAGGAAATAATTCATATTCAATTAGATCCGATTAAAAATATGATTTCAAAACAATTCTTTTTGAATAAAACAAATTAAATTTTATCAAAATATAATAAAATAATAAATAAGTAAAATAATAATAATGTTATTTAAAACAAGTTTCTTTTTCCCTGGAAATATTGCTGATTCTCGAACATGGAAATTTGTGTCGCAGACATTAAATGTAGCTAAATTGTAAATAATTTTTGTCTGACATTAATGCATTTTTTGATATTTAATTTTCTCTAAGTCAAAATATAAATATCAAACATTAAAAGCTGTTAGAAAATCTGATAGAAATGAAGAAAAATAAATATATCTGAATAAGTTTTTTATCTGTAAGGACGAATTATACTTAAGAATTAATATATAAATTGGTATATTATTACAAAGAAACAAAATCCATTTTAACATTTATAGAATTATAATAGTGTTGTCTATGTGAACTATTCTTCTCTGTTTAAAATTCCATCATCAGGTTAATCCACACCATCTATTATAGGAATTTTGGATTAATAAAAAACACGTAGCCAATAAATCATGGGATTAAAAGAAATTATTTTCAGTTTTCTAAAAAATTAAGTAAAAATACACTAAGTGCGATCAATTCCATTCTCGCAAACCAACCATTGGCAGCTATCAAATGCCGTTTGAGAAAACGATATGTTTACTTCATCGTTCTATAATTTAACGGATAACGGAGACATATGACAAACATAACAAATGACAACCAACTAAAAGCTAATATTTGAGATGAAACTTCTCTCAACAAATGCAATCAATTCAATTTTAGCCTTTACATCAGTGATAGTCAACGTGGTCCATAACGCCTACAAGTGGGTGGAAGGGAAATTTTGGTGGACGGAATGATTTTTTTCAATATAAAAAGATTCTTCCCGGTTATTTCAAATATAATTTTTGTAAAAACAATTGGTAAACGGTAAGATTTTTTCCCATGTAAAAAAATTTTCCTGTTAGTTCAAATATAATTGTTTTGAAAATAAAATTGTTGAAATTATTATTAAAGAACATTTTTATTTATTAAGTATATTCGATTTTCAGCTTTGCAGATATACGTTGCGTTTTGATGTACAAAGTTTCTAAGCAACAAAAGGACTTGAATAATGCGTGTAAATTATTTGCTTTTGTATTTATCGCCAAACCTATTGTTAGTGCAGATGTTTATTGCTTTTCTGTATTCATATAATTAGGAATTTTGACTAAACTGTTACGGAAACGTGCTAGTGGGTCAAAGATTGCCAATAACCCGTCTACGTAACCTCGAAAAAAAAAACAAATAATAAAATAAAATATAAATGATTGTAGAACTATAATTATATAAACAAATGGAAAGGAGCTAAGGTAATGCAAGTGAGTTATTGTATCACAAAGAGAGGTATGTCACAAAAAAAAAATAAACAACAACACGTCACTATATCAAAATAATACCGCGTACTTCAGAATACAATCTTGGATGGAAAACGCTTGACGATACGAGGTATTGGTTGATGATTGGGCAAGAATAGCGACGAACTGATTCTTTCGTTTTTATAGAATTGGTACTCGGAATAAGAGAGTTGGATACGAGTTCCTATTGATCTGGGAGGAATTTTGTAGAGTCGTCTGTTTAATGTTAAACCAGTTGTTTCCGTATCGGATGAAGTCAGTGGATTAATCAATTCACTGATGGGTATAAAATACGGAATATTTATTTTCTCGTTCTCTTTGAACAAGGCGAAAATGTTAATTTAACGTATCTTGTTACTCGTAATTGTAACAATGATATTTTATTCTTCAATTTTAATTTGTGTATTTCTGATCAATATTTTTTATTGATCTCTTTTAACTTTAATATTGCCATAGACAATATTAATATAATCTTAATGTAATGTCCAACAATGCATAATATTAAACTTATGCATATTATACAAATTTTCCTTTTTGAAATAA
>MQRK01244788.1:0-14159 GCA_001938485.1 Girardia tigrina
ATATATATATATATATATATATATATATATATATAATTTATATCTGTAAATTGTATTTTGTAACTAAAAATTTTTTTTAATTGTGTTTCTACGAATGCAAGTCTAATCTTTTGTCTTAATTATTGTTAAAGCTGGAATGGATTGCAAATTGAAACTACGATTATCAGTTTCAACTGCAAAAAGTCCATAAAGCAATTATTATATTACTAAATTGATAACAACAAACATCACCCTTGGTAGTTCGTTATTAAGTCGCTTTGATTTAATCTTTCTTCTACCTGATAAGTGCAATGAAACATGGGATTTATCTGTTTAAGAATTCATTCGTGAATGACTAACTTTTGAGAATACCAAAGATTCATTTAATATTGACAGATTGAAAACTTGCTTAACTTATATTCTTACGTGTTTCCACTCGAAAATAACGGTGACCAGATAATTGCGTAAAGGGTACCTAGGCACTTCGTATAAAAACTCTTTCGTATGAAATATTTTATACAAAGTGCCTGTGGATCGCTCAAAGACAATTGCGTACATAAAAATTGCGAAAGGGACAATTGTGTAAAGATTATTAAACTATTGTTATTAAATTATTGATGGTTTTTAATGAAATAATGACACCTATACACAATTTCACATATGCTGTTTAATTAACAGTTAATTATATTTTTAAATAACAAGCTAAAAATCAAAAGAAATAAAAAGATTCGTTAAACATTTATTGAAAATTATTGTTAAATTATTTGCTAATCTCCTTAGATACTTGAGTTTCCCCCCACCAATATGGTGTTAAAGTTAGGGTTAAAGTTAAGATTGGTGTTAGGGTTAGGGTTTATGTTAGAGTTATGGTTTATTTCATGATATAAATTAATAAAATTTTTAAATTATAAATATTTATGTACGCAATAGTCTTTAAATAATGGTCAGGGAACCGAAAATAACTAATGAACCATCGGTAATTTTTAAAAAATATTGTACTTTGATGTGCCGATTTGAAACTATTGAATCGTTGGAACGTTTTACGATGAAACTTTAAAAAGTCTTATCCGATTAAGTCAAAGTCATGCGAGATTTATTATGAGAAATCTTGTCAAAGAAGACGATATTGTACTAGCAATAGCTGTTACGGAATCTACCGTTTAAAGTTCAAATATACTCAGGTCATATGAACAAATGAAAAGAAAGAGATAAAGATAGATGAAGGTATGAAGACAAGGGAGATGAATTTTCAAGAGGATAAAAACTCTTGAAAATTCAAACAAACACCAGAATCCGGAATTCAGAAGAAAAAATATCGTTTTAAATGCAACCAAAAAAAAAATACCTTGATCATTTTAAATATCTCGATTCCCCATAATTTTCTTGAAAAATCTAAGACTATAACGCTTGGAGAGCCGCCTTCAAGACCATTACCGAACAAGCAGAATGAAACAGTGGTGAAAATGCTGTTTTCAAGACAATTTTCATTGGCAACCTTTTATGCTATATTAAAAATCACGGATTTTCAGATGAAGACTTCGAAACCACCTTGAAATGACTAGATGAAAGCTATGGAAGGCCTCATAAGTCATGCAATGCAATTTTAGAGGAAGTTACTTCTTTCAAGTCCATCCGAGCTGATGAGCCTTGTGATTCGGAACGTCTTGGAGAGTTGATAGGAAATGTGATAGTACCGAGATTTTCCGTAAATAAGAGCGTGCTCTTGTATTTAGTCTTTATGTTTTTAGGTGTTCCTCGTTGTCCCCAAAAATAGGTGCATGTGCTTATATTTGGAAACTGCCATTTTTACTACGAAATCGACTAATTATTTTTTTATTAATTCATATGGAAGCAAAAATTCAGCGCAAATGCTCTTATTTTCGGAAAATCCCGGAGCGATTGAAATCTATAGGCATGACTTTGACCAAGGATTTCTTTTTACGATTATTGAACGCATTGACAAATATGCGTCTAGTAAAACAGACAAAAGCTGAGTTGTTACGAGCAAGAAGAAGTGACATTTGGTGACCGGACAACATATTGCGTAGTCAAAGTAAAGATAGAAACAATTGGTACAAGGAACGTAACATAGAAAGTGATAAATTAAAAGAGGATGTTCATGAAAGTTTACGTAAGGAATATGGATGTAAGAGTATATGGATGAATTTATGAACTCTGCTATGTGTATAGACCAAATTTCAATCAAGGAGAAAGATGAGCAAGTACATCCCTTATTTTGTAGAGTAGATGTTGAATAATGTCAAAACGGAAGTTTGCGATATTCCTCCAAGAATGTAAAAATTTTGGTAGCATATATCGGAAACAGTTCTGTCACCCAAGAGTTGTTTCAGCAGTAGAGAGAGCAATATATCTTAATGTCCTAACGAAAAACTTTTTTTTGATACACCGGAAAAAAAGTATTGATGAAACGGAATTTATCCTCTTACATTGGAACAAGGGGCTGTTTCAGATAATTTTTTAAATATAAAAAATAAAAAAATAAGTTTTAAAAATTCGAAAAAAAATTAAATTATTAAAAGAAATAAACTACGGATTTATCCATAGAATAAAACTGATGTTTGTTGGTATCATTATATCTTTGTGGATGAAGAGTTACTCTCAAAATCGAAGGTACAACATTATAAAGTATAATAATTCCAATTACGATGTTTAAGAGGGTATTTTAACAACAAAAGCTGCTCTCATTGTATTATTTTAATTTTGGTTCAAAGAAGTGGAACTTTAAAATGATAAAACCACTTTGTTCTAGTATGAATAGTAATATCTAAATTATAATTCATAATAATACCTGGAAGAACATGAACATGTTGATGTCCATCAACATGGGAAGGCTTGCATCCAAATAGCTCAATAAATCTTTGAATTTGTAATTCCATTTCATGGGCAACCTAAAACAAAAAAGTTACATTCGGGATATATTTATGGTATTAAAATATTCTTTATATTTGTCAAAGTACACCTCTTTGTCAAATATTAAACTTTTATAGGTTCATGTGTAATTCAGTTTTGACTATGACCTTAAGACTTATGAAGCTACCTAGAAAGAGACCGGTACAATAGTAGTACGTCGCAGTTCGGAGGCCGGTACACGAAATTGGGAGAATTCATTTATTATTTGTTTTTTTTGTTAAACTGCACAGAAAACTGTGAATAAAAATAATCCCCAAGATAAACTATTGACTGAATTACTTTTAGAAAATGCTGACGTAAACAAGGATGATTTTGTCCATTTTCTTGAAATCGTTCTATACATTGAAGCTCATGACGAAATATTAAATCTGATATTAAAGCGATCAGTATTGATGATATCAAGGCAATATTCAGAAGTTTAAATGGACCTTGACTTTTTTCCCTTATTGTGAAAACAGTCTTACTATTTCCCCTACTATAAAATTGTCTTTTTTCTCATACTTCTCGTTTATTTTGGTCTGAATTAACAAAAGAACAGACTGTAGTTTAATTTGCTGATAGGCTCTCCATTCATCACTTCATTCATTACAAGTTCAACAAATCCAAAAACCCTAGGCCTAAATCCAAAAACTCAAACCTAATTTAACCCTAATCCCTAGCTCTAACCTATCCCTAACCTAACCTAACTGAACCCCAATCCCTAACTCTAACCTAACTCTAACCCTAATCCTAGACCCCAACCATGACCTAAACCCTAACCCTAACAGTTCTTTTCCCTTAAATTTGTTTTTTTAACCGTTGCATTTGTTTCTTTTTAGATAAAGCTATTATTTAATTGACTGAAAATTATTAATCATGACTAAGGCCCTGACTTTTCCACGATTCCACGAAATCGCGGAAAAACAAATAATGCACAAAATCGCGGAGAAAAATACATAGCTTATAAATTTACAATAATTTATAAAATTATAATTATATTAAATTATATTTTATAAATCATATTTGTGAGGAATATTTTAAATTGTTAGAATGTGTAAATGTATCGATGCTGTATGTTGATTTAAGTATGTTGAATTTAGAATGGCGATTCTCCCACCCAGATGGAAATTGGTATTTTTTTATTAAGTTTAAAGTGATTGACTTTTTGAACATAATTAAAATAATAAGTTTTTATTTTTTAAATTAACAATTTAAATTAAGTTTAATATTTGTTTTAAGAAAAGAAAAGCATTTAATTAAATTTAAAGGAATTTAATAAGATTTAAATTAAAGTCATTTTAATAATTTGATAACATTTTTTATAATTTTGTGTTTTTATTTAGAAATGATTTAAATTATTATTTTTAATTAATATTTTTGAAAATTATGTGTTTTTAAAAGATTAAGAAAAATTGTTCGAATAATCATGATTAAAGATAGAAATAACGAAACCAATTAGAGCGATGTCAAATGATGACATATTTTCGAAGAGTTTTAATAACTCTAAATTTTGTAGTAATAAAAATTCAAATGAGAATTGTCTTAATGTTCTTAATAGTTTCGATGGTAGAACAGACGAAACGCTCCTTAAAGATGGTCCTCTTCGAAGGAAGTTTAAGGAAGAACATTATGTATTAGTTTCTTTTCCAGATGTTCATTATATTGATCACGTAGTTCCAAGTTCAGGAAAGTCAGAAGATGTTTCAAGAGAGATAATTTCGGTAATTACAGGTATTGAATCGTTAAATACCTTACAAGTCATTGTTTGTGATGGTACAGCCGTCAACACCGGTAAATGGAACGGAATTATTTGAAAAATAGAACAACATCTTGAAAGGCCTGTTCAGTGGTTAATCTGTATGATGCATGTCAATGAACTGACACTGCGAAGGCTTCTTGAAACTATTGATGGAAGAATGACAGGTCATAAATCTTATGAGGGTGAATTGACAAAGATGAAGAATTTTGAACCACAGAATAAACCAATTGGGCGGTGCGAGAGCGAGCGCAGCATTGTGGACGCGGCGGGTTGGCGATGGTGGGTGGGTCGCGGGGGGCTCAAAACAATAACCTCACTGGTCTGTGATTGTACGGTTTGTGAATAGCAAATGTCAGATTCGGTTTTTGACGTAAATATACAAACTATGCAAATATTCCAGGCCTTTGTATAGAATCTCCCATCTCTTCACATATGCCGGTAAAAAATCATTAATATCGACCATAATCAATTGCTTTTGAATTTCATCGATAAATTTTTCGATTAAAGTAAATGAGTCCAAATATAAAGATTCGGCATAAACTTCAGTTCCATCTTTCTTTGCGAAACACACTTCATACACATCACTAAAACTGGAATTCCATTGCGATTTCGATATATCTTCACATCGCAAAACATTCAAAGCCACATCGTTTAACCGACTCCAAATATTCATCATAATTAATAGTTTTAGGTCGTTTGCGGCCAAATCTTCCATATTCATTTTTTACATTAAGTAAAAAATCAAAATTCGCGCAGAAAAACTATATTTTATTTTATTCGAATAAACAAAAAAACAATTATTCAATCTTTTTAATAAAATCAAAAAAAATGTTCGAAAATCAAATCAACTAAAAAATCTTTTTTTACTAAAAATTCGAGTCACTATTACATCAATAGCAGGATTATTCGACTGACCATGCTTGATTCCAAATTATTTATTTTACGATTCAATTCTGAAATCAAACTCTTTAATTTCGTTTCAAAGGTCTTTAAAGATTCGTTTTGCTGATTTTTCTCATTTAGTTGTTTTACATTTTCAGAATTAATCTACTCTAATAACTTCAACTTTTTGAGAATTGATTTACTTTTATTTCGAGATCATTGATGATTTTGTAAATTACTTTGATTGAGAATTCGTTTCGCTAACTCAAAAAAAGTTGGTTCGATTTATCAGAAAGAAATTCTTGACTTTTTTTTATTATTTTTTATTTCTTCGGATAATTGATTTTGCAAGGATTTATTTAAACTTGTTAGATTGGAGATTTTGTTTACATATTCTAATTCTAATGACTTCCATTTGTTGGAATGTTCAGACTTCATATTTTCAAGCTCTTTTGATTTCATCTGTAGACTTCTTTGAATCATTCGTAATTCTTTTGACTCTTTGTTAACTGAACCGGTTTTTTTTATGCTTCAATCCTTTCAAGATTTTGATTTTGTTTTACCGGTAAACTGAAATATTCGGAGTATAATTTGTATACTTTGCAATCATGTTTGATTAGCTTTTTATTCGGAGTTGTTGTTTTTCTTTTTTTGCTTTCTGAGTTAATCTCTGTCATAGAAGAAATTCTGTTTGATTTTGATTGTGTCGGTCCAACCATAGGAAGCATCCTCGAAAATATTGATTGAACTTCTAGAAATATTTTCAGATAACGAAGAAACTAATCTGGAAGAAATCCCTGACATTGAAATACTGGGACCACTTTGAAAATTAGAAATTTCAATCTTTGGAACAGCAGCACTTCTTAAAGTACTGCTTTCAAAGGGCCCATATTTGATTTATAGAAGTAAGAGAAGAGTTTTTGATATGTTCATTTGATTTATTTGCTAATACACGGTCAGCACTAGAAGAGTCCAGAATTTCTATAACTTTTTGACTGACGCGGATTTGGTTGAGATAGAAATGATATCGGTGGATTTTTAGTTTCCTTTTGTTATATAAGAAATTTTCATTTTGCAAATGGCTCAAATATAATTTTCTTTGGCACGCTTATTATTAACAGAAAACATAGTTCCGTCAATTCGCGATTTTCTTTATTTTCTAGCTCACTTGATAGTGACAGACTTTTTCCACAGGCTTTTCAATAGTTTTCTCAACCGCGCCTAATCTTACAATCAAACACCAATAATTTAGCTTAATCGAGTTCCTGAAAATGTAGGACACTGTAATGCAAGATTTTAGCACTGATTAGTCATATTTATTGAAAATAAGTCTCCTGGTTCAACAAGGTTTACGTGTTGGTAACAAAGACGTATCATTTTTACAGGCAGCTCAACCTGGTACTAGGAATCATGCTCGATGGTTGACCAAGGCGAACGCTTTATTCCGTTTATATGTATCACAGGAACATCCTTCAGGCAATCTTTTAAGACTGGTTAGATTCATCGTCGTGTTCTACACCCCTTGTTGGTTCAATATCAAATGTCACTGATATGCGCAGGATGGTGCTAAGAATTTCTTCTTTATGATTTCCAGATACCAGGAATTCGACAAGGCTGATCAGGATATCATTGCTTCTGTTTTGATTAACAACTATTTTTGTCATCCAGAAAACATCTTGTTGACCGCTCTAGGAGATGAAGATGAAAAGATAAGAAAGTTGGCTTGTGACAAGGCCATTGAATTCTCTATCTGGCAAGAGAATATTCATCACACAAATAGAAAAATTGTTCGGACAGGAAAAGTAAATACCAGAATGGAAATTATTTTACTCAGAGAAAGCTAATATATATATATATATATATATATATATATATATATATTATAATAATATTAATAATAATATTATTATAATAATATATAATATTAATTAAAAAATTCACAAATCAATTCGGGGTGGTTATACCATAGTAATGCTATGTCTCATAAAAATAAAGAATGGTTTACCAATGACATGGACTTCATGGAATGGAACATCATTAAATTTAATATTATTTTACATAAAATGACTATTAACCTCATCAAGAAATATCTCATTCATTTGGAACTCTTCTTGAAATAAAATCTCCTTTCCTAACATTTCATATTTTTCATTCACAAAAGATTTGGCATTGGTGGTCAAAGGACAACCTTCCGATAAATTTAAATGTAATCCTTAAAAATTATTCATTGTTAAAATATAAAATTCAAATTTAGTAAAACAATTCGAGAAAAATTGCTACATTAACAGCAATGTTTTCCCTAAATGTGCACAAATGCGAAATTCTGTGGTAAATTTACAGATTTTTAAAAGGAAGGTACCCTACTTAAATATAGTGATTGCGGAGGTTTTATAATGTAGTGGGCAATCCCTCATTAACAAACATAAATTTGATTTGGAAATGGGATGATCATCTGTTCCCAACAGTTTGAAGGAGTGCCAAAGTGGTAACACCTTTCAATAGAAAGGGTGCAATGTCTGATCCGAATAATTATAGTGGGACCTTCCTCTTGGATGTCACCAGCAAAGTTTTTGCACCAATAATCGTAAATGGAATGATGCCAATGATGGAAGAAATGTTAGATCCTTGCCAGTTTGGTTTTCTGGCGAATAGAAGAACTATGCAAGCTATAAGTATACTCATGTTGATACAGGAAGACGGTCAATGTAAGAACCAGAAGTATTTGTGATCTTCATCAATTTGAAAAAAGCATATGATAGTGTCCCACGTGAAGTTCTGCGGGCCTGCCTGAAAAGATTCGGCTTGATTTAAAAGATTGTCTACCTTATCAAGGAATCCCATGAGAGCTTTATGACCTCTGTTGGGAATTGTCAGTTTCTCATGGAAAGAGGTGTCAGTCGGAATGTGTGATGGGACCATGACTTTTTAACTTGGTCTTTGATGAAATCATCAAACGGCGATACTGAAAAACTTCGGGAAAGGAATTACCCTAATCGACGAGCGTAGTGACGAATTTCAAGTCAATAAATTTGTTTATGCGGATGATCTATGTATCATCGACTCTGATATTGATCGTGCTTTTAAAAACCTGGATATACTTGGAAGAACGTTTTCAGAATTCGGGTTCACTATTAGTGGATCTAAGGTAAAAGTCATGTGTCTAACTGATGACTCGGGGACTGAAATATCGCAAGTGATATGTCGTGTAAAAGTCAAAGAATGGGTGAGCGAGTTCTGCTACTTCGGCCGTATATTGATCACATGTGGTAACTGCAGTCGGGATATCGGTCAATGGTTGCGTTGTTGAATGAGTAAATTACGAGAATTGCAGTCTGTGATTCAAAATAACCGAGTTCCTATAGCGCTCAAAAGAAGACTAAACGAATAAAGCATTTTTCCGGTAGTGTATTATGTGAGTGAGTGCTGGATAACACTTGAAAGAGGTAGCCCGGTTAAAATCTTTTCATAATATCTGCACACGAACTACTCTTGGTAAAACAAAACTTGACAGAATATATAATACGGATATGTCAATCAATTTGACAAAGGCGTGTGTGGTACTGGTGAGACGGCGTATTTTATTTTTTGAGCATAATAGTCGGAAAGATGTACGTGAGGTAAAGAGTATAAAACTCTGAGATCGCCTCAGGAAAGAAAAGTCAGTGGTCGTAAAAAGCAGTTGATGAAAGAGCGTATCGTCCGCGATATGCTCTGGGTATTTGGTGACAAAGAAAATCTGGTCGAATACCAGGAATGCTTGAAAGAGAGAGGAATTCTCGGCACTAACGATGAATTCAAACACCTGATCAAAGGAACTGTGTGTGAAAAAGTGATTGAACAGAGAAAATATTATCAGAAAGTGCTCCAGTCGCGTATCAAGAGTGCAATACATGTATTCCTCTTGTTTCAAAGTTTTTGCGGAACAGAAGGAATTAAAAAGACACGTCAAAAAAGATGTATACGGTCACGATGCCGCAGCGCCAGAATAGTGACAAACCTTTCCAAATTCCCGTTGAAAATTTTTTAAAGACCTATAACACGGATGGATGGTTAAAGCAACAGTTATAGATCGATCACCGAACCCGCGGCAGCATCAGAGATACTAGTGCTTCACAAAATAACGTAGATGAAGGACGTGCACAAACTTCGAACCCAATAGCGATGCATGATATATCAGTGCGGAGGACTCAGAAGTGATTCCAAGGGTGGTTCTCGATTTTCATTTAAGTAATACAACGGATATGGGGATATTTCGGTGTCTCTTTACTCAAACTTGGGTGGATAAATTCTATTTCGTCCGGCAGTGTCCATCATAGCAGATTTTCCAGGACAGCCTTGTAGAAAAAGTAAAATATCTCTTTAGTATCATGTTGTGGTCTGTGATTTCAATCAGGGGTTTGGATTCTCCGCGCGTTGGGAAAAGAACTATGAGAAAGGAACAAGGCCAGCGAGTGCTGAAAACTCATCTTCTTCCTCAGTTGGAAAAATGGTTCCCAAAAGAGGAAGAGTATATTTTATACACGATGTGGTACCTTGTCCCGAAGTCAAAAGTTTCACTGAAGTTCTAGATGAAAAAAAACTGCTAGTCTTACCGATTGAAAAAGTGGGAAATCAGGAATAGGGTAGTAGCTTAGCAAATCATAACAACCAAGCAACAGGAAATAGAAGCCATTTACAGAGTGTGGCATTCTATCCAAAATCTCATAGATACCGCTAGCAATTTATATGGTGGTTTTAAGAGATTGATGGAGCAGGTTTAAGACATTGCAAGTGACGATATAAAGTTGATATTAAATGAAAGCATACCTTATTAACATATGCATTTATTTACTTATAATCATCAAATTGTTTTGTCAATTTTAGATTCTAATTTTTCATATGTAATTTTCAATTCAATGCCTTAATTTTTTATTAACTGAAAGCAATTCTAATTCATCAAATCACACATAATATTAATTATAGAATATTAAATATTATTATTGATTCAAATTAATTTCATTTAAACAATTATCGATAAATTAATATAATTATTATTTGAAGAAATATATTTATAATTCTTGCCGGGCACTAAATGAATCTCTTGTAAATAGTCAAAAAGGGAACTGACGCCAGAGATGTTACAGGATTGATGTAGCTTGAGTGCCACGAGGCCATTGACAAGAACCGATACATCAGTTATAGCTCCATTCTTCAATCCTCTGACTATTCCTTTATCTCGCTGCTCGGAATAAAACCCGTCATCGGCGTTAATAATTAACTTCTAAAAATCAGAAAAGCCCATTAATCAGTTGTCATGGCTGAGGCATGAAATTTATATGCTCATTTACATTTCCGATGCGACCAAACAATATTATTTAATGTTAACGCAATTGTTTCAGTTATTTTTTTAGTAGAATTTGTAACATTATTTTGTTTTCTTAATAAATTAATTTTTTTTTTTTAAAAATTGGAATTTGATATTATGAGAAATATTTTAGAAGTGTGTGTGATTGAATTTTGAATTCATGATAGATTTTTTTTAAATTTTAATTCGTAATTATCCTTATATAATTATGATAGACGATGGGGGTGAGAGGAATATTCACCCTTGATTTATTCTTTCTTCCAATTTGTTCTTTGATCTTATTCTTTTAATTTAATTTGTTCTTGAACGCTTCTTTCAGCGGACCGTAAATCTTGATAATCGACGAATACATATCTATCAACTATTTCAATATTTTTGTTAACAAGAGATAACAATCCTACAAAGTAAATTAGAACTGGAATAAAAAGTTCGTGAAAGCATTTCAAAATGTGGTAAATAATATAGTTTCGAGAATTATCGTCATAGAAACCGATCTTGTTCTCGAACTCCACTGGACAAATGTAACACGTAAATTTATCTTTTTTTAATTCGGACACTCGTTTATCTACCTATAAGAATTTTCCATATTAAAAATCCAAAAAAATAGATAAACGTTTATTTTGACGACAAAATCAAATAATGCGCGTCTAAAATTAATTACACTGATTGATTTAAACAATCTCAGGAGTTTTTATATATTCAGGATCCTTTGATATTTAACATGATATTGAGATAAATAATTATATGTATTTTAATTTATAAATATATAGTTATTAATTATTCTCACTACTAAAAATCGATTATTTCTCTGAGCCGAAAATAAGTCAGAGGGAATTATGAAATACGCCTCACAAAATGTCGTCAATTTACTTTGAATCAGACTTTTGAGACCGGCAGATAATTTCAAATTCTCTTTATTGTTATTAATGATCACATGATTATTAGATCTGATTTAATTGCTAAAAATATCGACTTTACTCTCGATAAAATAAGGGAAATTCTTTACATTTTTATTTTATTATTGTTTCTTAAATTTGACATTGTGCTTGCAAATACATTTTGTATTCTGCATCAAAAAAATAAATAAATACAAAAAAATAAAAAAAATATGTAAAACAATACCACGTCATAGTTGTTTGTTATCTTTTTTTCTCAAAAATATCTCTCGAATGTCTCGGGTGGTCAGTGGTTTTTTTTAATTTTTATAAAATCGATTGTTTGCAAAGTTGCGGCACAATATTTTTAATTGAAAAGTGTGAATGGCCATTTATCTAGAAATTTTTTTTGATATTTTCAAATAAAAATTGTTTTTACGTAGAGTTTGAGTTTTAATATCGACCGAAATTGTAATCACGGATTCGCACAGTATGTTAAAAGATATTATGGTGGAATTGGAGGCTCTAGTGGAAATTAGTACTGATGCTGGGATTGAACTCAATCAAAAACGATAACCGTATTTCGACAAACGGTTTGAGTTCATCTCCAAAACTATCCAGAATTTCTGGACCCACGTGCTGAGGAATCATCCCCAACTCTCATCACCGAACACGATGAAGATATTCATTCTCTCACCAGCCTCGATGTTTGTGGTGACCATTTCCAAAAAAAAATCAAACTACGTTAAAATTTTCACAAATTTAAATATTATTTAAATGTAATTTGAATTTCTTTTATTTTTTTGTTGTCGCAAATCTATTTAATAATTACAAAATTAAAATTCCCAGGAGTTTTTTTTCACAAAGAATCTCCGGATCAATCGACCCAAGAATTTTTCAACTTGAAATTATAAATATGTAAATAAAAAAACGAAAAACAATTGTTTTAATCGTCCAACGGAAAAAAAATCAAGTGACACAAATTCAAAAACAACGTAGACGTTTTTTTACTGTGAGCGAACAGCCGAAAAAAAAAAATTTATTGTTTCGTGGTCAATAAATTTTGTACCCCATTCAATATATTATTTTTATTTTTTGCATGTGGGAACCGCCATGGAAACTCCCACTTCAATGTTAAAGAATTTGACGACATTAAGTCGGGTCTCAAAATTATCTTGACGTTTTCTCCGAACGATTATTCCTCGAACTCGACTATCACGAAATCGATTCACGTCGGTGAGCCGGAGAGTTCTAAGGGTGAGTCGAATTTAGTGCTACGGAATACCTTCTCGATGTGCATTATCTGGGTGAGCAGTAATTACGTCTATACCCCTCTCGTCCCGCAATCCACCTCTTAGCGCCAACGCACCGCAGGCATGAGTCCACTGCGCCCGTTGTGTTGTCAACAATGATCATACAATTGGCATTATTTTGGTGAATAGAATCTGCTTTGTTTCAACAATTTCTAATTTTAACCCTTTCTCTCGCAGTGTTGTTTTACAACACCATTAAGTTTATATTTTATTTTTAATTACACTCCAAGCGTGAAAACAAAAAATTAATTCATTCAAGTTTCCCTAAATTAATATAAATATTCGCAATGTTGTTGTAGCACAACACTAAAATAAATAGCGGAATTTCTGTTGCTTAAAATTTCTCAGCTAATAAACTTAATGTTGTCGTAAAACAACACTGCGTGAGAAAGGGTTAATTCACGTAAAAAAGTAGTTGTAAATTTTTAATAAAAATAATTTGTTTGTATATAGTATATCAATGTGTTAAAAAAATTTTGTGGATTTATTGCTCGTATGTAACTATATTAAGTGTAAATTATGAAAAGAAATGGCAAAAATGTGGACTGTGTAGCAGAGTTACAGCACTTTTCCAATATGCAAAATGTCTCCTATACTTTTTCAACAATTTAAACGTGCATATTATCTTAATATATATATATTACGAAAATGGACCAAACGAAGACCAATCACGTCTATAGGTGAAGACAATTATATTTAAAATATATTCCAAAGATTAATGTTTCGGTTTTTTGTTGTTAAAAAAAAGGAATTTTGAACGCCGTCGACCAAAAATCAAATACCGAGCCATCATCAAGTCCATACTGACGATCAAATATTCAACATCATTAAATCAATTGTGACAGTTGTTTTAATGACGTTCTTCTTGAATTCAGGGTCATATTTGGCAGCAAACTTTCCGCAAATACCCACACAATATATCATTATTACAGTACCAACTGGAATACTAGAGATTCAAATTAATGAACATATATTATTTTAGTATACAGGGTGCGGCAGCTATTTGAGAACAAAATGACATAAAGTTCAAAAAATGAATATACAACAGAAAAATAACATTTATTACAATTTAAAATTTTACATATATTAACACGTAC
>MQRK01244788.1:20830-31987 GCA_001938485.1 Girardia tigrina
AATATTTTTGTTTTCTTGACATTTTTAATTTTAAGATATTTAATATTATTTAGATACATTAAAGATATTTTTTTATTTTTAAATAAATATTTTACTTTTTTATGATTTTCATTTATTATGTAATTTTTAATTTTTTAAAATATTTAATAAGCAAATTAATATAAAAATATTTTACCCTTTAAATTAAAAAATAATAAACTATTCAGGCGAGATAAAAATTTAAAATTAACCCCTCATAGTTATCACGACTGTTGATTTTTTTTATTTTCAAAATATTTTATCGAAAGATTTTTAATTTTTTTAAAAAATTGTCGATTGGTTACGAATAAAAATAATCCTCAATGGGCGCAGCACACTGAGACCGAGCTCCCCATTCAAACAATTCAGAGCGCATCTGCTAGAACCGTCCGATCAATGGGGCAACTCGAGAATCGAACAGAAAAATGAATATTAATTATTCTTAGAAACATTAATTCGATATATTTATTAAAAAAATTAATAAAAGAAACAAATCATTTAAAAATTTTAAAACGAATACTAATTTAAATACAAATTTAAGCATGAAATCTAAATTTAAATTAATTTCAGATAATAGGAATCAAAATATTAATCGACCATCTGGGCAGGAGAGACAATCCAAACACTGTCACAGTTAGCATTAGATTTTAAATGTCTAAAATATACTGCAATAATTTCATTTGTAATTCTTGGCAATCGTGATAGTTTGTCCTAGGGATGTCATGTTCTATAACCCTTTCTTCATAAGTAAATGCACGTAAAATATAAATAATGATTCTAGAATATAAATAATATTTGAGTTATTTATAATGGTGCGCTAATGCAGCCGCATGCGGTTCCACTTTAGCATTCCAACTTCTGATGATGAAATTCTATTTAGAATCAATTTAAATGTTTTGTTCTGATTTTAAAGAAAAATATTAATCAACAGTACAGGGTGACGCAAAATAAACTCCAAGGTACTTTTCTATTGGATCTTTTTATCCACCTACTTTTTTATAGGTAAAGTATACATTTTTTAGAATCCTGAGCGTCACCAAATTCTGATGGTATATAAAAAAATCGAAAAAAATAAAAAAAAATAAAAAAAAATTTTGAGACGAAAAATTTAACAAGCGTTTTTTTAAATGAACTTAGCAAGTTTTACCCTAAAATTTGATTCAAATGACGTATACGGATCAGCAAAAAGCTCATCTCGGTTTGATGCTTGTTGAAGAAGTCTATGATTATGCGCAGCTCAAAACTCGATTCCGAAGTGAAACAAGAAATGGTCGAGCAAAGATTCCGGAAAAAAGAGTCATTGTAAAATGGATTGAGGATTTTCGAGAGACTGGAATTGTCCATGGAAAGCGCGGAAAGAACAAGCCAAAACGTGTTCGCACCAAAGAAGCCATTGAATACGTCCGTGAAGCCTTCACTGCAAATCCTCATCTATCAACTCGACGCAATCCATTTGTTTCAACTGGCGACACTGACAACGAAGAAGACGATCACTGAACAGTTCGTATGTCACAAAGAAGCTTGCAGCGAATTTTGAAAGAAGACTTACAGATGCGTCCCTATCATTTGCAAATGGCTCATGCCTTGGAGACCGACTATGCCGCTCGAATTTAGTTTGCTCGAACCGAATTGGATCGATTGGATGAAGATGCAAACAGACTCAACAATCTTCTTTTTACGGATGAAGCCCACTTTCATTTGGACGGAAGCGTCAATCGTCAAGACTGCATCATGTGGGCCGATGAAAATCCTCATTGGTTTGATGTTCGTCGACTTCATCCTCAAAAATTGATAGTTTGGATTGGAATTGGTGTCGAAGGTGTTGCTGGCCCATACTTTTGGGAGCGACAAGGAAATGAGCGCGGAATCAATGGTCGATGGATGACTGAATTGTATCAAGAGCACGTTATTCCAGAGCTTCAAACTTGGCCGAATTTCAATTCTCTCATTGAACAGCATGACGGTGCTCCGCCACACATTCTTAGAGATTTTCTTGAATTGTTGGGTCAATAGTTTCAAAATCGATGGATAGGTCGCAGAACACGGGCGCATCCTGCTCCAGTTACATGGCCACCTCGCTCGCCAGATCTTACAGCATGTGACTATTGGTTGTGGGGCTACATGAAAGGTCGAATTTATCATCGTGAACAACGTCCAAGCACACTTGAAGAGTTGAGAGCAGCGATTGAAGGAGTTGCCAATGAAATCCGTGGAGACCGCGCACTTTGTGAACGCGTTGTGGCCGACTACAGACGACGTTTGCATGAATCTTAGAGATGGAGGACAAGTTGAAATTCGATAATTAATTGTTGTTATGCTTTTATGGAATAAAAAGCTTGTTAAATTTTTCGTCTCAAAATTTTTTTTTAATTTTTGATGTTTTTTTCGATTTTTTTATATACCATCAGAATTTGGCTACGCTCAGGATTCTAAAAATGTATATCTAAAAATGTCTACTTTACCTATAAAAAATAGGTGGATAAAAAGATCCAATAGAAAAGTACCTTGGAGTTTATTTTGCGTCAACCTGTAGTATTTATCAAGATGCACGATTCTGGAATGTATTTGAAATGTTTTTTATACATTTAGCTTTGGGCTGTCGATAAATGACGTCCCGCGACTTTAGCAGATTTCCAACCTCCACCTCCCCTTAGTCACAAAATTCTTCTCTAAATACTTCAGCATTTCGATTTGACGTCACATTTCCAAACCCCCCTCCCCCCACGTCACATTTCGTCACAGAATTCTGCCCCCTCCTGCGTGACGTTAAAAGCGATAGTTGCAAAAATTTATGGTCATTTGTAAAAAATTATTGGGGTCGATTTTTTTAAACGATTGATAAATTTAACGGTTCTCTATTTCATACACATTCCATATTTCTTTTAATAAATAACTGAGAATAATAAAATAACAAGATAAAAAATATATTTATTTGCAAAGCGCTTTCAAGTAATCTGGAACATTGCTCGCCGTCTCATCGACCTTGTACAACTTTTTATCAGAACGTCGTTTTTTTCGTACAGGTTCTTCATTATCTTCACTTAATCCTCTTATGTGTTTTTTGACAGCATCGGAACGAGGTTTTTCTATTGGTTTTTTGATATGAGAATCGAATTTCAAAGCCGTTAAATTCCATGGTTGCACATTCTCTGTGAACAAATGTTCATCAAAAATGAGTGAGGTACTTAAAGACAATTATTACTCAAAATGAACTCAATGTATTTCAGATTTTTTTTCTCTTCGACTTTGAACTTTTTCTGTAATGAAAATAATCAATAATGTAACAAAGTTATTTCGCTGTAATTAAATTAATCGAAACACCGTTCTTTAGATGAAATAAAATGCAAACGGCATTCAGGCAATTCTTATAAAACATTTCATACATTTTTTATAAATTTTCGTACACAGATTTGATGTTGTTAATAATTTGAATAAAACGAAAACACTGTTGAAATCATTCTCAAGGTACTCTAACTACGTAAAGCTCAATTATTGAGTTGTTGCATAAGTTCCGCCGTTACATGAAACTATTTGTTCTACAAAAACTTTTTGATGTTTGGCGAAGTGTTATATACCACTAGAAAGCCCGTGCTATGCTCTACAAGATTAAAGTAATCGTTTTTGCCTATATTATTTTTTTGTCTTTTTTTAGAACCGTCAAATGGATTGTCAGGTCGACAAAAAATCGCATTTTCGACACCTTTTCGCCTTTAATCGAGGTCAAAAAGCGAGTGAAGCTACCAGAGATATTTGTGTCGTGTATGGAGAGGATGCTATAGCTGAGAGAACTGCTCGGGATTGGTTTGCCAGGTTCAAACACGATAATTTCGACCTCAATGACGCTCTTCGTTCCGGAAGACCAGTCGAGAAGGACGAGGACCAACTCGGGGATCTTTTGAAGGAAGATGACCACCAGACATGCAGAGAATTGGCTGAAAAGATGAATTGTGATTTTGCGACAATTTCACGCCACCGTCAGTCGATGGGTTTCACTTAAAAGCTTGGAGCTTGGATCCCGCACGACCTCACCCAAAAAACAGAAGGATAAGTGGCTTTCCAATGCTGCTCAAAATCTCGCTCGACACCAAGGAACCCATGGCCACAGGCAACGTTTCTTATACAGAATCGTCACTGCAGATGAGAAATGGTGTCTCTGTGTGAATATAAAGCAAAGGAAAGAGTGGATGAGTCCTGGAGAGAAGCTTAAGGCCAGGATTAAGAAAGACCTGCACCCGATGAAGACAATGATTTGCGTATTGTGGGATTGGGAAGGTCTAATCCACTGGGGAATGCTTGGAAAGAACATGACAGTAGAAAAGAATCTCTATAAAGCCCAATTGCATCGAGTCAATGAGGCAATTCAACAAAAAAGACCGGATCGACAAGGCAGGTGATCCTCCTCCATGACAATGCTCGACCACACACCGCAAAACTGTCAAGATGACACTCCAAGAGCTCGGTTGGGAGGTCCTTCAACATCCTCCCTATTCCCCACAAATCGCCCCGACGGATTACCATCTCTTCCGCTGCCTTTCTAATTGTGAGGAATATTTTAAATTTGGTATGTTGAAATTGGTTTGTTGAGTTTAGTATTTGGAAATGTGTTTCTCCCACCCAGATGGAAAATTGATATTTTGGATGTTCACGATAGATAATTATTCGAATATAATTTTCATTTTAAAGTACAGCATAAGATATTTAAAAACATTAAAAATATTAAATCTTTTCAAATTTTTATATTAAAATTTAAATAAAATAAATAGTTTTAACTAAGTTTTGAATTAAATATATGTTCCTTCTTTCAATAAAATAATTTTTAAATAAAATTAATATGTAAATAAAATTGATACTAAAATTACCAAATTTAAACTGTAAAAATAAAATCTGAAAATAATGAAAAATTTGTTCGAATAATTGTTTATTAACAAAAATTAATAAAAAATTATCAATTTAGAACGATGTCGAATGACGAGAGTTTTACTGAGAATTGTCCAAAAGACAATTCTGACTGTATTGAAAATAAAAGTTTGAAAACCCATGTTGGTGTTCTTAATACTAATGAAATGAGGGGTCTTAGCTTCGAAAATCAGGATCATCTTGAGAATTGGCTCAACAACTTCTTCGAGACTCGACCTAAGGATTTCTGGCGAAATGGAATCAACCAACTGGTGGAAAGATGGGAAGAAGTAGTGAACAATGAAGGAGAGTACATAATTGATTGAAGTGTTATTATTTTTGCTGTAAAAATTTTATGATTTCATTAAATATATAATTAACTGAGTCATTATTTTTGCTGTTAAAATTCTTTGATTTCTTTGAAAATAAATGTTTAAAAAACAGCGGGAACTTATGCAACAACCCAATAATATGAAAATGTTCTAAAAAGGTCAAGACGACTCTCAGTCTATACTAGTAGTAGAGAACAGACACGCGGCAATTTTGACTACAGAGCGATTTTAAACTACTCCTATTTTAATAAAAAATACTATCGACTTGATTTATTAAAACTCCAACTCATAAATATATCCAGCGGTTATGAAAAGCCAAAAAATAAGAATTCAAATTCAAATTTTTAAGGCCTGACGATGAAGGTAATTTATTGCTCAAGGTTATTATCGGCCTTGGTGTGACCCTTATAAAACCAAAGCTTGGTGGCGATTCTAATAGGACAATTTATCGATTTAAACTTCTCTATTAAATATGATATTCTTTGAAAAAAAACTATTGTATACTTAGAATAAAAAGTAAAAATATTTTTAAATAATGAAAATCGTATAAAACTATTATTTTATTCTAAGTTTTGGAATTATTTTTTATAATAATATTGGGAAGCATTATCTTTATTATTAATTTTTTAATGTTCAATAAATTAATACTAAAATTGACAAAAAAAATTGAATAAACATTAAAATTATTTTTCAAATATAATTATAAAAATAATTCCAAAAATTAGTATAAAATAATATTTTTATATGATTTTGTATTATTTAAAAATATATTCTTATAAACAAAACATTGACATTCCATCTACAAAACGGATCGGGTCCTCATTTGAATTATCTGTAATTTAGATTTGCACCACAAATATGTATTGAATTTTTTTGCGACTTGCAGATATTTTCAGAATATTTATAGGTTGATTCAAGTTCTTTTTGAAAAATTATCGATTAATAATATTAATTTAATTAAATAAAATTTTACCAAATTAAATAATTTTAATAATATTAATATAATTATTAAAATAGACGTTTTGGTCCGCGGTGTTTTGTCGTGATACCAAACGAATTTGGCTACGAAACTGTCTCATCCACCTTACTCACCGACTACCATTTTTTCAAGCATCTGGACAACTTCCTCCAGGAAAAATGCTTCAAAAACCAAGATGACACAAAAAATGCCTTTATCGCTTTCATCGCATCCAGAACTCAGGGATTGTTTCTCGTTGGCAAACATGTATTGATTCTGATTGTTTTTATTTCGATTAATAAAGTTAATAAAAATATTTTAAAAATTTCTTAAGCAACAACATATTCACCATTGTTGTCAATAACCAACTGACAATAGTTAAAAAGTTTATCTAGATGATTTTTTAATGTTTCTGTTGATAAAGAATTACAAAAGAATTTACAAGCTTCTTCAATTTCTTCATGTGATTTGAAAACATGATTTATAAAAATTTTCTTCATTTTTGAAAACAAGAATCTGTCACACAGATTAAAATCTGGACTATAGGGCGATTGATAAATTTTTTCAATTTTTCTTCTTTCAAAAAAAGTTTCTTCTTTGCTAGAATGAGGTCTTGCATTATCATGCCACCACTTAAGTTCCTTTATCTTGATGCTGTTAGATCTAAGTTTCCGCCATTTTCACCGGTGTCATGAACAAAGTTCACATACGCCTCGGAATCAATCTTGGTATCATATGGCAGTGATTTTATATTAAAACGTTTGTTGCAGGTAAAGGTTACGAAAACAAGAGATTTTTATCAGTCATTGACGATGGCTTTATCGCTTTTTGTGGAACATCATTAGAAGGAATCCAAACTTTGTGATCTTCTTTCTTTCCTATACCTTGGAAAAAGACCCATGTCTCATCCTCGATCGCTATGTTGGAATATGCTTCATCACTCATCTGTGAAATTACATGGCGTATATGCTATGCAGTGTTAATGCGTTGTTGTTTATTAGCAGCAGAAAGTTCGTGAGGGATCCAAACAGAGCAAACTTTTTTGTAATGAAGTTTTTCACGCAAAATTTTGTGGACTGCATTTTTGCCTAAAGAAAGTTCATTTTCAATATAACGCAAAGACGCATTTGCAGCTTCATCAATCACTTCTTTGACTGCTTTAATCTTTTCATCGTCTATTAATAACGGCCTGCCACTTCTTGATGAATCGTCGAAGGACGTCCGCTTTTCTTTTTTAAAATCAGTCAACCATTGTTGAATAGTTTTCAGTGCTGGGTGATTTGCATCTTCCCATGCCTGCTGAAGTTGCTGAAGAATTTCTGAAGCAGAGAATCCTCTTTTACTTTGAGTTAGAACAAAAAACGTTGGCAACATTTATTTGGTTTCATTGATAAAAACTGCTGGATTTGAATTCGCTGCACTTTTAAAATTTCAATACTTTAATAAAACAACATTTTACTTTTTTTTAATTTTATGCTTTGAAATTTTAACACAGTATTTATGACAGTCTGAATAATATTCAGTCCAAATTTGGTTGAATTTGGTAAAATATTAGTGTGTTTTTAAAGGCCACCTGAGGACTTTTGGGACAGCCTAAGTATATATATACAGTGTCGCTCAAATTAATCCGTCAGTACATTTTTTTCATATTATTTAAATTTGTACAAAATTTACCACACCAACCATTCTTGAAATTTTACATGTAACTAACTTAAACATTGAGTCAATTTATCAATAAAAATATCTCATAAAAAATAAAAATTGAAATATTTATGTAAGATTGTCAAAAAAATTGGTCGCTCAATTTAATCCGTCATTATGTCATATCAATAAAATTTTGTTTTTTTTATTATACATGATACTGATCATTTATATTATTTAATAAGATTATGTCCTTATGGATACACCACTATCTATCCGTGAAATAATTATTAAAAAATATCATGAGAAGAAGACACAGATTCAAATTTCATTGGATACTGATATCCCTCGATCAACGATATCGGGTATCATAAAAAGATACAAAGAAACCGGTCAAATTGGAGCGCAACGAAATGGAAAATGTGGTAGAAAAAGAAAACTATCTGATCGAATTGACAGCGCACTCACGAAGCAAGCTTTGATAAATCCTAAAGCAACCTCAAGGACAATACAAACTGCTGTTGGTTTGAATGCCATGAATGTGAGTCTTAATACAATCAAACGATCATTAATAAGAAGTGGTTTATCTTCATACCGACCTCTAATATCACCTTAAATGTCTAAGCGCCAAAAAGATGTACGATATAAATGGTGTAAATTGTACGAAAAGTGGGATGTTTTTCTTTGGAAGAAGGTAGAATAAATAATGGTTATAATAATTTTTTTCATTAAATTTTAGGTTCTTTTTTCCGATGAATCTGCTTTTGATACATGTCCTCCACGAGCACAATATGTAAGAAAAAGAAAAGGCCAACTAATTCAAAATGAACACGCAAGGCAACATCGACCATTTCTTAAACGAATTATGGTCTGGGCTGCTTTTCAAAAGATGGAACAGGGGCCTTAGAAATAGTTGAAGGAACCATGAATTCAGAAAAGTACATAAATATCCTTAAAAAGAACCTGTTACCCCTAATGAATAAACACTATTCATTTGGGATTGATATTTTCAGCAGGATAATGCTCCATGTCATAAGTCCAAGTCTCTGACTTCATTTTTAGTAAACCAGAACATTGCTGTCCTAAAATGGCCTCCATATAGCCCAGATCTCTCTCCAATAGAGAATTTATGGGCTTTGTCAAAAGAAAAGTTAAAATTGTGCATATAAATACCAAAGAAGAAGTCATAAATACAATAAAAGATATATGGATCAATGATCCGGACATTAAGGCTGCTTGTCATGGTCTCATCGATGGTATGCCTCGACGAATTAGAGCTTGTATTGATGCAAAAAGAGGAGCCATAAAATATTAATAACCGTTCTTCGGTCTGTCTTTTTCTAATAAAATTTTATTAGGATTTTCATTGTCTTGGTTTCTTAAACAATAATGTAATTATAATTTAATAAATTTTTACAGAAATGATTGAATTTTATTGATATGACGTAATGACGGATTAAATTGAGCGACCAATTTTTTTTGAAAATCTTACATAAATATTTCAATTTTTATTTTTTATGAGATATTTTTATTGATAAATTGACTCAATGTTTAAGTTAGTTACATGTAAAATTTCAAGAATGGTTGGTGTGGTAATTTTTGTACAAATTTAAATAATATGAAAAAAAATGTACTGACGGATTAATATATATCAAAGTAAAATTTATATATTATTGATAAAAAGTAAGACGATGCGCTTTGAGAAAACAATCTCATCATCAGGTCTACCCACACCACGTACTCACTATACGGAAACATCTTATTTTTGTCCCTCAAAGATATATATATATACACAAAACGTGGAGCATTAAAATATTCCCATAGTAATGATAAATAAAGGCAACAGAAAAAATAAAATCCAAAAATCGTAAATCAGTAACAATCAATGACCCTAAATCCCATCTGGAACAGAATCGCATAGATAACGCGAAAACCCTCAAGAAACGCTTTTTAGAAATCGAACACCGATTGAAAGGATACCGCGACAACTGTGTATAATTCAAGCAAAATTTTCTTGCAAAAATTAATTACTATTTGTGTTATAAATGGTTTCAATCGATTATATTCGGGTTATAAATTGGATAACAAAGACCGACACAATAAGTAATAGATTACCTTCAAATCCGCCCTCGAGCGACCGCTAAACACTGAAGCCATAGCTGTAAAGTTTGTCCCAACACACATGAGAGCCCGATAGAAGTTGAAAGTTTCTTCTGGTTGCCACCGTTTGCCTGACAGTTTACGCTTTGTATAGCTACGGTAAGTGGACCGCAACTCTCCGGCGCATTCCAATATTTCTTCCATATTTTCCCGTTCAATCTGTTGATTTTCAATATCTTCCTCATCATCCAGTACAATTTGACCATTAAGGTCCAACCTGAATCGCTGTTCCCGGGGAAAAGGAATGTTCAGATTATTCGAATCTGATGAGGTGTCATTGTCAACAATTTCTGTATTTGATTGTTTATTCCTCTTTGTTTTGTTGTTGTTTTTTCGCTCCAATCGATATCTGGAAGATTAGATGATGAAAAACGATTCAAAAATGGATTTATAATTGATGAGTTAATAATGATTAATATTTGCATTATAAAAAATTTACATAAGTATTTTTGTATTGTGCATATATTTTAAGTTATTCCATTCTTTTTATTAGCTTACTTTCCATATAGGTATATAAATATATACAGTCAGGTGCAAAAGTTTGTGAACGCTTGTTTCTATATTGCTTTTTACACTGCTGGGGTTACACAGAACGAACTTCTTTCAGCATGATGGAGCACCTTGCCACAATTTCAAGGCTGTTCGAGAGTGCTTAGTCCAGTCAGGCTTCCAAATTCTTGGTCCTTGGCCAGGCAACTCATCGGATCTCAATCCGATTGAGAATGCCTGGACCCAGGTTGCTGCCATGCACCCAAATTCCCTGCAGGACATGATCAAAGTAGTGGAAACTGTTTGGACTCAAAAAGTGTCACCAGACTATTATAAAAATTATTTTGGTGTGCTTTTGTCAATATAATTGCAGCTGGGTGCAAAAGACAATTTAACAATAAGCGTTCACAAACTTTTGCACCTGACTATATATATATATATATACATTGTAAGGTAAAATCTATATAATAGGGATAAAAATAAGACGACGCGCTTCGAGATAATAATAATCCCATCATCAGGTCACAAAATGTACCAAGCAGGTACACTATTAGGGTGAGTCATAAGTTGTGGGGCACTCTTTCCAAAGTAATTATCTTTAATTACAACATGAATTGTCGAATCGATATTAATTGAATTTGTATATCGTAATAAAGCTCATAA
>MQRK01244790.1:10821-28848 GCA_001938485.1 Girardia tigrina
AGCGAAGAAAGGAAAGATTAAAACTCGAATTTTAGCGTTACACGAAGAGCCAAATAATTTCAAATGGCAGAATGACAATGAAGAAATCGAACAAATTAAGAAGGATTTGAAATAAGGAAGAACAAACAAATGGAAACTTAGAGATGACATTGTAGCAACGTAAAATAATAAGTACTGGATCCCGAGAACAAATAAAACCGATTTTATTAAAGATATTAATAAGATGTTATGTCAGGCTGGGAGTAAAAAGGTTTTTAACTACCTCAGAGATGATTTTGATATGGAAAATATGAGAGAAAAGATAAAAGAAGTTGTTCAAAGTTGCATAGATTGTCAAAAGCGAAAAACACTAACTGCGGAAACAAAAGAAAGACATATTAAGCAATTTGCAGATGAACCTTTTCAAAAGATATACATTGACTTTTGTGGCCCATTCAAGAGAAATGTTAATGGATACCAGTATATTTGGGCGATAATTGATCAATTTAGCCGATATATTAGCCTGAATGCAGTTGCTCACCAAGACGAGAGAACGATACGGAAAATATTGCTGGATAGATGGATATATAAATATGGACCACCTAAAGAAATCCATGTGGATAGGTGCAAAACATTTGAATCAGAACTATTTAAAGAAACACTGAAGAAGTTTAAAATAGAAGTATTTTATTCAAGCCTGTATCACCACAATATCAATGGAATTATAGAACGACAATTTATAACAATTAGCGATGCTCTTAATATCAGAATAAAGGATGGAACGCATAGAGATTGGACGGAAGTATTGTCAGAAATAGAATTTATGAGGAATAGTACCATTCAAGCCACGACATGTATCTCACCAGCAGAAATAATATATGGAAGGAAATTAAGACATTGGTGGAAAAATAAAGAAGATAAAAGAAACGGCGGAGTCGAAATGTCCCGGCGTCGAAATGGCGGCGTCGAAATGTCCTGCTTCGATTAATTAGTGACATGAAGATGACGGTATATCCGTCGAAATATATTGTCTTGAAATATATTTTTTAATGGATGAGTTTTGTTATTAAAAATAATTTTGTTCAATCTTTTTAAAAATCGATTACAGTTTATGTTTTGGAATATTCTCCATCATCAGCTATTTTTTAGTTACTATTTTAATAATTCTTTAGTATAAGGATATTTAAAAAGGAACCAAAATTTTATTTATTTAAAATATTATTGGATAATAATGGCAAAATATTTTTCTTCATATAAATGAAGATTTTAAGATTTGAAACGTCTTTACTTTGTTCATTTTTAATGTTTATTAATGGGTTGTAGTGTCTTATTGATAATGATTCATATTATCAACATCACAATTTAAATGTAAACATTTATTAACAGCACAAACAGATTCTTCACAACAATTCTCAGTGAGCATCTTTCTTTGATTGATATATTTTTTGTTTCTGTATTCAAATTTAAAAAACAATGAATGGGATTTTTTTTAATATAAACTTTTAATTTCTCATAATTTTATTGGATAAAAGGCATTATGTAATTTTTTAATAAACATTGATTTTTAAAATATATTAAATTTAATAAATTAAAATCGTTTACTAAAAATATTATTAAAATTCAGAATTATAAAACTTTAATTAATTAGTACTTAAAATTAATATCATTAAATTAATTTTATTAGATTCAAATAATCAATCAATAAACATATCAATCCCATCTGAGTAGGAAAGTCACAAATCTAAACAGCATACAAACAACAATCTTACAACATTCAGAATTTTCCCTCACATCCCCTCGATTTAAATGGCTTTAGCCATTCTACATTTCTTATTAGTATTTTATCATTTTCGAGTTGAAATTCGTAACTTCTTTCATGTCTCCGTCTTAATATCATTGCAGAGCCAATATATCGGTCGTCTTCTTTTCTCTCTTTATCAATACCTGGTCTCCAACCTTAAAAATTCTTCTCGTTTCTGGAGCTTTTTCTACTTTTCCAATTTAGTTTCTTTTACCTTTTCATTTATTTTTCCACCAATGTCTTAATTTCCTTCCATATATTATTTCTGCTGGTGAGATACATGTCGTGGCTTGAATGGTACTATTCCTCATAAATTCTATTTCTGACAATACTTCCGTCCAATCTCTATGCGTTCCATCCTTTATTCTGATATTAAGAGCATCGCTAATTGTTATAAATTGTCGTTCTATAATTCCATTGATATTGTGGTGATACGGGCTTGAATAAAATACTTCTATTTTAAACTTCTTCAGTGTTTCTTTAAATAGTTCTGATTCAAATGTTTTGCACCTACCCACATGGATTTCTTTAGGTGGTCCATATTTATATATCCATCTATCCAGCAATATTTTCCGTATCGTTCTCTCGTCTTGGTGAGCAACTACATTCAGGCTAATATATCGGCTAAATTGATCAATTATCGCCCAAATATACTGGTATCCATTAACATTTCTCTTGAATGGGCCACAAAAGTCAATGTATATCTTTTGAAAAGGTTCATCTGCAAATTGCTTAATATGTCTTTCTTTTGTTTCCGCAGTTAGTGTTTTTCGCTTTTGACAATCTATGCAACTTTGAACAACTTCTTTTATCTTTTCTCTCATATTTTCCATATCAAAATCATCTCTGAGGTAGTTAAAAACCTTTTTACTCCCAGCCTGACATAACATCTTATTAATATCTTTAATAAAATCGGTTTTATTTGTTCTCGGGATCCAGTACTTATTATTTTACGTTGCTACAATGTCATCTCTAAGTTTCCATTTGTTTGTTCTTCCTTATTTCAAATCCTTCTTAATTTGTTCGATTTCTTCATTGTCATTCTGCCATTTGAAATTATTTGGCTCTTCGTGTAACGCTAAAATTCGAGTTTTAATCTTTCCTTTCTTCGCTTCTTCATGTGTTGTTTGGCATTGACTACATAATTCGCAAGAGTTTCTCGACAAAGCATCTGCATTTGAATGTCTTTCGCCTTTCATGTATTCCATTCTCATATCAAGACCGCTGAAAAAAATTATCTATGTTTGAGATTGCGGTGTTATTGGGTTCTTTGTGGTCATCATAAAGGTAATAGCTTTGTGGTCTATTCGCAACAAGAATCTTTTTCAATATAAGAAATGATTAACATGCTGATTGAAATAATATATTGCTAGTAATTCTTTTCTGGCAATTGCTATTATCAAATCGTATAACAAATGTTAACGAAGGAATGTTTCTTAAGGATGTACCTTTATAAGTAATGTAAATATCATGTAAATATAAATAATTAATTTCATTTTAACAACGGTAATATGTATTTGTATTTACAAAGGTCATATTGAAAATTACAATTGTWCGTATAATGAAAATAAATAAATACATTAAATATTGCTGTCTACCGACGAATCTGAGTAAAGGTTGGTAAAAATCTGTTAAATAGTTACATGGTTAATCTAGATTTTTAAACAAGACAGTGCTTAGTTCATTATCAAACCGTTTGTTCTTGTATTCTTTAATGGCTTTTTTTATATTTTTTATAGAAGAGAATAAGGGTGTGTAAAAAAATTATATAATTTAAAATTTTAAAAAAAGTTTTTTTCTTTTGATCAATTAAATATTATTAAAATTGCATTATTTCATTTTATTCCTGAAAATCCTAATTAATAACAAATTCTTTCATTTTATGCCCAAAAATCCTAATAAATAACAAATTATTTCATCTTCTTTCCAAAATTCCTAATTAATAATAAATTATTTAATTTTATTCCTAAAATTCCTAATTATTAACAAATTATTTCATTTTAATCCTAAAAATTTTAATTAATAACAAATTATTTCATTTTATTCCCAAAAATCCTAATTAATAACAAATTATTTCATTTTATTCTTAAAAATCCTAATTAATAACAAATTCTTTCATTTTATGCCCAAAAATCCTAATTAATAACAAATAATTTTATTTTCTTTCCGAAATTCCTAATTAATAACAAATTATTTCATTTTAATCCTAAAAATTTTAATTAATAACAAATTATTTCATTTTATTCCCAAAAATCCTAATTAATAACAAATTATTTCATTTTATTGCAAAAAATCCTAATTAATAACCAATTCCCAAAAATCCTAATTAATAACAAATTATTTAATATTTATCCTAAAATCCTAATTAATAACAAATTATTTCATTTTATTCCTAAAATTCCTAATTAATAACAAATTTTTTCATTTTATTCCCAAAAGTCATAATTAATAACAGATTACTTCATTTTATTCCTATTTCATTTAAATCCTAATTTCTGGCGTCGAAATGTCCCGGCGTCGAAATGGCGGTGTTGAAATGGCGGCGTCGAAACAGCGGCGTCGAAATGTCCCGTACTCCTAATTAATAATCAATTCACCTGTATATAAATACAAAAATGATGATTACATAATCGGTTGCATGAAATCATGCTAATTAAAAATTCTCAATAAGCTGGTTGAGACTGCCGATTGAACATTGATTTTAGGGAAACGTGACCTAATTAACAATACTTCACACGACACTCTCTCCCAATAACTGTCAAAATGCTTACACAGAATTTAGAAATTATCAAAATTAACATCACATTTACATTTTTTCCTATGTTCTGCAATTTTCTTCTTACTCTCTTTCGACCATGTTCTTAACGGGCAGTCTCTCCAATGCATGTAGCATCGCACCCATTACGTTTATATTCATAAACAATATCAGAACAAAGTGTTAAAGATGTAATAGATTTATTACTGAACATATTTTGAATTTTATGAGATCGTGATATAATTTTTAAATTTAATTCATTGTTATTTGCTTTTAACAATGCATTTTTAAAGTTTTTAAATCCCTCAGAATAAGGTTCAATTAAACAATATTTAGACATATTATTAATATCTAATGATCCTTCGATTTCTTTCTTAGATCCATCAGGAGAAGCCAAACTCTGATTTTTCGAAGTCTTTCAAAATTATTTTATCTACTGTTTCCTTTATTAATTTTTCTAGAAAAGATTTAGAATAACCATTCTGATTTAACAAAGAACTTAGTTTATTAACACTTTCTACAGATTTAAAAAAAAGTGGAAGACAACGTCCAGGAGCGATAAATTAAACCTTTAATCATGTTTCTTTTATACTTAAGTTCACAAAAACTGTCTGGTGAAGTATATAAACCTGTATTAGTTTGCTTCCTATAAATTCCAGTCTCGTAACTAAGAGATTTTCTTTCAACCAAAAGCTTCAGAAAAGGTAAGACTCCATTCTTTTCATTTTCAACTGTAAAAGTAACATTTGAATGTAACGAATTCATAAAATTTAAAAATGGAAGTACATCAGCCTGATTTTTAAAAACTAGAAATAAATCATCAACGTATCGTTTATATACTAAAGGTTGATTTCCATCAAACAGTTTAATTTTATTTTCAATCTTTGAAAGAAAAACAGAAGCTAACGTTGGTGCTAATGGTGAACCCATAGCAACCCCATCAGTTTGCTTATATCACTTATTATTAAAAAGAAAATGAACATTTGATGTTGCAAAACTTAATAACTCACGAAACCCAACCTCGTCGACAATATGATGTTCTGAATAATTATTTTTCCATAGATCACAACACAAATTCAAAGTTTCAACCAAAGGAACATTTGTAAATAAACTAGAGATGTCAAAAGAAACCATAAATTCACCTTCATTCTGTACTTTATAAGTAGAAATGAAATCCCCAAATTCAAAACTATCACGACACAAAAATTCAGATGATAATAGAGGTTTTAATTTTGAATCTAGATATTTCGCTACCATATATTGAGACGTTCTAATCATCGATAAAACGGGTCTTAAAGGTATTTCATGTTTATGTACCTTCGGAAGTCCATATAATCTGGCTGGTTGAGAACCAATTGGATGCAAACCTTTTACAAGATTATCACAAATATGACCCTGTTTATTAAGATTTGATAATAAAGAAGTAAGAAATTCATCATCTTTTATCGGAGGAAGTTTACCATTTTTATGAAATTTATTAATTTTCATAAATTGTGGCCCTTTGAGAACATCAATCATTTTATTCACATAATCCTCCCTATTTAAAACGACTAGATCATTCCCTTTATCAAATTTACATACATTAATATTTTTCTTAGATAGATTTTTTAAAATCACAAAATCTTTGTTATTTTGCTTAAAATTTTTATTTACATAATCTGAATTATTTTTATTCAAAACATGCTTAAAATATCCGAAATCAAAACTATGGAAATAAGAAATATTAGATAAATAATAGCCATACATTGCTTCAATCTTTGATTGAAATTTTAATTTATCAAATTTTTATTTTATTGAATGTTTAGGTCCATATTTTAATATATCGATCTCATTAAAAATTATTTTTAGCAGTATTAAATTAGCTTTCACAAGACTCAGTATTATATAATAATAATATATATTTTGTATATAGACGATGGTACTTTAATAGACGATTGTACTGTTGTTCAATATGAAAAAAATTGTTTGTCATACAAACTGAGGGTAGCGCGAAAAACTGATTAGTCAAAGCCTGAAAAAAAGGGAAACACTCTTTTATTAACGGCTGATTCAACAAACTCTCTTTCACCGCGTGCTTCAATTTTCCATACATTTCGCCGCATTAAAAAACTAGACAAGAATCAGTCATTTACTGTTTATATCTAAGTTATCTAAACATTTAATTACTTAAACAGTAAATACGTTTCATTTTAACGATAATTAAATTTTAAATGACTATTAATAAGGACTTATAAATAACTTTTTAATAAAAGAAAATCTTAGCAAATTTGAAAATCCTTGATGGTTTTGTAATGTTGATTTTTAACATCCAAGTTCTCAGAAATCACTCTTAGAAATTTGTATTAAATTATAAATATAGTAAATATGTAACTGTAGAAACTATTTAATTATTTATAATAAACTCTGAGGTGGAATAGAACGAAATATCACAAGTTCACAAAGTCGAAGGATGAGCATGAATAGAAGACCGACATGATTTATTTTCGATTTTCTTTGAATAAAATTACGATTTTGTGACTCATCAGAAGGTTTTGGAAAGCAAACTAATTATAAAGTAAATATATTCTTTTCCCACCTTCTCAACTAGTAAATCTTTGAATTCTTGTTTCGCTGATACTTCCAATGTTTACTCTTCGGTGATCCTTTGCTCCTTTACCTCAAACAGATATTTCAATTTTATAGAAACACAATATTTTTATGCAAAAAATATTATATATTAATATTCAACAATATTACGTTAAGATATTACGAAATGACATGTCAAATTGCAAACCTCCTTTTCATTTATTTACTTAAAATGATAATAAATATTAAATAAACAAATCAAATGGAAATGAACTGATTTTCTTGAAGAGATTTAAAAAATCAATTAGTCCTATAATTTCCCCTATTAGCAGAAATGGGAAGAATATCTAAAAATTATGGCCGATCATGTCTGCTAAACGCTACACAAAATATTTCTAATATAAAGCCGTTCTGACATTATTATGTCAAATGTGTACAGGAAACTAAACGAATATTGATCATATTATGTGAGTCAAGTATGGAATTTGTAGACATGATTACAAGAAATTCAAATAGTTTTAATTTGACAATGACTTAACATTTTGTTGCTCAGTTATTTGTTTGATTGCTACATGTCTTGGCTATTAAACACACCAATAAAAATTAATTAAATATATTGATAGCTTGTTTTAATAATCAATATTTTAACAAATAGAAAATGCAGAAATTCGAACTATTATCCAGTTCGAGTTTTTATATGGAACATCGGCATCAGAAACCATTCGAAACATCAATATTGTTTTCGGATTCAATACTACCACACAGCAGACAGACTCAAATCGGTTCTGAATATTCATGAAAGGTAATTTTAACCTCAATAATGAGCCTTTCGTTACCCAGGAACGCAGGTAGATGATGACGAAGTAAATATAAAAGTGGAGTGGGATCCATAAAAAATGTTCATTATATATCGCTAACGTTTTCTGTTACAATGCAAACAATATTGAATCACTTTGCTCAAATTAGTAAAGTGAAAAAAGTTGGAAAAGTTGATCAAACATGAGTTGAATGAAAAGCAAAAAAGAAAGCGTTTAGATGCTTGCTTGATGATTCTTTCTAATTATAAATGTGATCACTTTTTAAATCAATTTTTCATTTGGAATAAAAGGTGAATCCCTTATGATAATCGCAAACGTTCAGCAAGCTGAGTGGACACGAATGAAGAATCGAAACACAGTCCAGAGTACAAAATTCATCAAAAGAAGCAGATAGTGAGTGTTTGTTAGTCTGCCGCCGGTGTAACCCATGAGGACTTCATGAAACTTGGTTTGTCAATCGCAGAAGATGTCTACAGCAACGAATTGGAAGATATAATGCGGAAACCCAAAGAAAAATAGCCGCGTTTGGTAAACAGATCGACTCACATCCTGCTCCACGACAATGTAAAACCACATACTACCGTTAAGACAGTAACTACATAAACTTGTGTTGGAACTCCTCCATAAACCTCCATACTCATGAGACCTACCCCCAACTGATTATCATTTCTTCCTCAATTCGAAATAATTTTTCATAGGAAAAAAATTCAATTCCAAAGATGCTATAAAAATGGCCTTCCAGGAATTCACAGATTCTTGCCCCTCAAATATTTCTTCAAATGACCTCAACAAGCTGCCGCTGAAATGGCAAAAGTGTGTCGATAATATGGATACATACTTTGATGAATGACATAACTATTTGTATTGGTAAATTAACAATAAAATTTGACTTTAGTTCTACAAATTTCATACTTGATGACCTAATATGCAGAGTTTCCTTCGTCAAAATAAAATAAAATAAAATCTGACAAATATAAATATATTAAACAAAACGGAGATAAAAAGCTAAATACATTTTGATTAATAGTGAACTTAAATTCATCTTATACCAGCTATTAAATTTTTTTTATCCAAGTATAAAAGTTATCTTTTTTGGTCAATTAACTGATTGTTCAACCTTGAAAATCCCACGATGTTCCAATCTTTGTTTAGCAAGGTATCGGAAATATTTTCAGTTTTTTCGTCGAGTTCTAACTTTTTATTTAACTTGTTTGCTGATAATTCTGGTAAATAAATGCTGATTTAATCATATGATAATGCATGTACCTTTTGTCCCTTTTGGACCTTTTTATTATAATTGCTATAGTAAAATTGCAAAGCAATCCTCGATTATTTAATAAACATTTACAAATCATTAATTGAGGAGTGGGTTGTAGAGATAATTGGTTTTAAGTATTAAAATAATGGAAGAGATAGAGGAATAGTCCCCGTAAAAAGAGAGAAGTATGTAATAGGTAAATTAAATCTTTAAACAGAATATTTTTACTCGAATAGTAGAGTTGTTTTTCATCGGTTAATTTAAAACAATTTTTAATGCTTCTTTAACTTTATAATCTTTAACTTAACTTTAAATCTATCTTTATTTTTATTGCGTCTACCCTTATGTTTTTCGTCAGGCTGACCCTGACCATGAACTATCGAATAAATTGATATCAAAGTTTGTTATATGTTGTGAAAATTTTAAATTTAATGAGTAATTATTTCTTTCTGAAAATCTTGATTGTAGAAATGATTGTTCACTGACTTTCTTCATTATTGTGAATTTTATTTTCATTTTAAACATTATCTTCAAACAACAGAGTATTGAAAGGAATAAACAAAGAATGTGGGAAAGTAGGAATAGGAATTTGATGCATGATTGAATAACTGGTGCAGATTTATGCAATGGTATTCCTTCCATTTCAAATATTATTCTAACTAACAAATCATTCTTCTTATTATTTGCCCCTGGTGCAAAAGTGTGCTCAAGAAACATCAAGAGCTAAGAATGAAATCTTATGAATCTTATATGACATTATCATTGTAGTGAATTGCAAAAAGTAAAACAGAATCTATTTCACTATTCGAAATAATTAATTAAAAACGAAAATGGAATTAGTAAATTAAAAGCAAAAAATAATTATAAATCTAATTTCGGATCTTAATTTTAAATTTACGATTACTAAAATGAATATTAATTAACAAAAATTAGAAAAAAACTCTTTAAACTGTGATAAAATTTAATTATTGTACAAAAAAACATTTTTTAATTAAAATCCAAATTAAAGAAAATTAAATACAAAAATATTCTATTTGTTTTAAATAAAATTTTTAAATACATTTTTTAAATACAATTTTTAAACACCATTTTTAAATAAAATACAAAAAGGGTAATAGGCCGTTTGGCATGGGCCAATAAATTCAAGGGGCCTCCAAAATATAGATATAAACACTATTGAAAACTTCAAAACCATTGAAATGTTTATATAAAACTTTTATGTAGAGCAACCAAAACTTATCTGTAATAAAATCTAATACAACTATGAGAGGCCCTAATGTTGGGTGTAAAATCTGCACAACTTTTTCACTCCATAAACGTATTTGTACGTTATGAATTCAAATAGTGTTTTAAAAGTTAAAATGATCTTAAAAGTTGGAGTCCAAAATTTTGAGTTGTTAGAGGATTCCAATTTTTTTACATATAAAAAAGCTTTTACAAATATCTAATCCACAATCAACCAATGCAGCTTTTTGTGCATTTTTATATAGAAATATACATGTCATTATGCAAAATAGTTAATAGTTAATAAACTACTAAACAGTAAACTTTAGTCGAAGATAGTTTATAAAAGTTTAAAGTGTTTAGTCCTGTTGAAGTGTTTTGGTTATATACTGAATTGAATTAATATAAAAATACTAACAATTAATGATTGTATTTTTTAAACTCCATTATATTTAAAATTGGACTAACCATTTTATTATGAATCGAAAGGTTCTGATTTCGGTGTTGAAAATTAAAATAAAAACATTGATTAATTTGAATGACAAATTTGTTTGAATAATTTAATTTAATGGTGAAAAAACATGCTTGTATAAATTGTTTGAAAAATAGCAGTTGTTTTACTGCATGAATTGATTTAACTTTTTTGTGAAATTTTGAATCGATATTGTGAATTGTTCTAAATCAGAATAAAAGTTCGAATTTTTGATTTATTCAAATGCGGATTACAAATAGAAGTCTTAGTTTGGAAATCTTTATTACCTAGCCAAAAGATCATATTTTGGGTCAATTCAGCCTTTGGTGCTAGTGAAAATTAATTCAAAAATATTAAAAAATAACAGGTTATTTATTTTCATTAATCTTTGATTTTATTGATAATAATTTAAAAAAATTAAACGAGATTGGTGATTAAAAGATGAAGAGGACATTTGAAAGCGGAGCCAGTAAAAGGCAAAAGGAAAAACTTATGGATGCTGCTGTTAAAAATTTAAAACCAATTTCACATTTTTTCAATAAGGATTCCCCAAATCAAGCAGAAGGATCTGCAATATGTAATAAAGAAAATTTCACAGTTGAAAGTGCAGTAAGGGATACAGTTAGTGAAATAGAGGAACTGGAGGAAATAACAGTTGAGAACACTAGGAGTGTAAACACAATGGAAGAGAATGTAGTTAGTGCACTGTATTTACAAGATAAAAATAATCAATCGAGCAACATGCAAAAGAATGTTGGAAATGAAGTAAATCTATTGATTACTGACACATTATTATCGTCGGATAATGTAATGCTTGATAAAAATAACCACTCTCAAATCAAATCATTTTTGAAAATTACTTGTTTTGAAATCCCAAAAAATATTTCAAAAGACGCAACCAACCGTAGATTTCCATATCGGTTACTTTCAAGGAAACTTACAAATGGCGAATCATGTAATAGAGACTGGATATGCTGGAGTGTCCAAAACCAATCAAATTACAAAAAAAATTACAAAATATAAATAAGGAACTAGAGAAAGAAAAAGAAAAATTAAAAAGAACAATTAAACAATTTAAAAGAAATATTCATAAAAAAAGAAAATAAAGAAATAAGTCATATTCATCATAAATATTTAATTTATAAAAACAATATTTTATTTTTAAGTGAAGCTGTCGCGATTTTTTCAAGTATATATATGTTTTGATTTAGCTTGATTTGATTTTTTATTTAATATTTTGTAAAGATAGGGGATCAGTATTTCGTAATTTTTCAAAATCTATTTTTTTATTTTATCTTCTTCTTCTTCGTCACAGTAAAAACTCTAAATGTATTTATATTAGACCTGAGCATTGACTCTTATTACACTCATTATGTTCATTTTTATTTCTTTTAATAAGTTTTTTTTCGTCTATATTTTTAAAAAAAAATTGATTGTGAATTTGGATCAGTATTTAAAACTTTTTAGCTTCATTTAACTCTTCTTTTACTTCTTTATTCTCTTTTTTAAATTTCACTATTTGATCCCCTAAATCATAAATCGGGTTTGTTGCAATTTCGAGTGCTACATTAGAAATATCATTCTGTCGTAAAAATCGTGCCCCTAATTCATCTTGATCACCAGTAGAATAACTCTTAAATTCTTCAACACTTTTTTTAGATAATTACCTTTTTTCCTAATAGAATAAATTCGTTTTTTTTTCATTTTTTTAAAAATAAAAATAAGAATTATTCATTTTTATTTGTATCAGTTTTAATTTTTTTATTTGTTTCAGGTTCAGATTCTATATCTGAAATAACCTTATTTTTTGACATTCTTTTCCCTTTCCAATTAAATTTTTATTTTTTTACTTTTGTTAAACTTTCAGAAATTATTTGTTTAACGGCAATATTATTTGTTTCTTCAACTTTTTGTTTTTTAATTTTTCTACTTCTACTTTTTCCAACTTAAACTCGATGTCTATAAAAAGAATTTATATCCAAAACTTGCATTATTCGATTAAATTTATAAGTTAAAATATTGATTTTTTACATATTTCTTTATGTTTTAAATGTTGGTTTTATAATTCAAATAATCGGTTATTATTTTTTCATTATCTTCCAAGTTAGAAGTTAAAACCTTTAGTTTTACATTCTTTTCCAAACAATGGAAAGGGAATTTATCAAGTTTTATTAGATAATCAAGATCAATTTTTTCTTCCATTTTCTTTACTAATAATATGCATTTTAAAAAATAAAAAATTTTCTCTCGAACTTAATGAAATCATTTACGTAATTTTATAAATACTATTTTTCATAGAAAAATAGAATATTTCAAATTGACAAATAAATATTAAAGTTTGAATATGAATGAAAAAAATAAAATTTTACACATTAAAAGTATAATTTCATCATAAAATATGTCGTGGAAATAATTTAAAAATTTAGAAAAAGAAATTCACAAAAACAAACAAAAAATACGAATAAAATTTGAAACGGCGAACAAAAATCAATATAAATAAATTAATATCATCATTTTTGTATTTTTATTTTTATATTTTTACTACGGTATGGCTTTTCGGTATCCGATTTTTTCGATTCCTATTCTCATTTTCTTTATTATGAATTTTGAAAATTTTGGACTAATTTCTAATATTTTTGTCAATAAATCAATAATTTTGACCGATTTTTGATATAAGATCAATCCAATGTTTTCATCACATGGTACGGAGTTGGCAGACATTGCCTTTGTACCTGAAAACCATGTCATTATGACATTTTAAACATTATGTGGATCGGAATATTACTCTGAAAATAAAGTTTTATTAAATCCAGTAATTTTGAAGATACTTGGATTATTTGATCGCAAATGAGGAAAAAGCGTAAAAGTTCACATAGTTCACGAAATATTTCTACATAGTTTATGGAATTGCTATAATTCAGTAATGCAAGGATTTCCTCAAATTAACAATTCGGTTGAAAGTTTGCATTGAGGATTTAATGAGTTTTTGATTTTAAATCATCCAAATATTTGGCGTTTCATTGATGTACTGAAGCATGAACAAAGCCTTAATGAATTAAAGATTAACCATTATATTGTTGGACAAGAGGAAAAAAATATAGGGAAAATGCACAAAGATTATACAAGATAGTAGCTAGTTACAATAATGCATTACTTATAAATTATTTAAAGGGTGTGGCAAGCAATTTTCATTTGAAAGTTTAAAAATAAAATATTGAAGCGTTAAACGTTTTTTGATAAATAAAAATGGGTTTATAAAATATGTTTTTGTATTCAATATTGAACGCAATCAGTTTTTTATTTATAATTATTTGTTTTTATACTACATTTTTATAATTCGTATATCACTTTTACTTTATTTTAAGTAACAATACTAATTTTAATTAAGTTTTTAAACATTTTATATCCGCGATATTTTTGTTCGCGACATTTGGACTACGCGATATTTTTGTTTGCGAAATTTTGACGTGGAACCAAAATTGACTAGTTAATCATATTTATATTTAAAACATATTCTTTAATTATTTACCAGACAAAATAAACTAGACACAATTTTGGTTTTCCAATTGAAAATGGAATTCCATTAAACGAATTCTTAAAATAGAAACATTTATTATTCATTTCGAAATGCGACTTGAAAAATCAACATTAATTATTTGATAAAAGAAAGTTTCATTACGAAAATAATCTTATTATTAATCTTCAAATGTATTTAATATTTGTATTATTTTACTTTATTTCTTTATTAATTTGATCAGAATATTTGTATTTATTACATTACACAGATTGAATATTAAAGTATTAAAGAAACACTTAACTATGTTGGTAAAATTGTTATTTTTAATTTTACTATTATTGAGGAATATTTATGAATGGTTAATAGGAAGTTGATATTCAATTTCTTTCTTTCTAACTATATGATTTTTGATAATCTTGGAAGAAATTCACATCTTCATTATGTATAATATTGATTATTGTGAACGCAAGTTTAATACAGTCAAATTCCTGTATTAGCAATTCGTCTAATAGCAAAATTCACCTAATAGCAAGTTGTTACGAAGCACCGGCAAAATGACCATCTATATCACACAAATGAGTTTGCGTAATAGCAAGTCGCATAATAGCAAGTTTTGCTTTATAGCAAGAACCAATATGAAATTAATTCGCTTATTAGCAATACCAAGTACAACCCACCAGCATGCATTGTCGATCCTGTTATCTGAGTATGAGTCATTTGGCTGTGCAGTACGGAACTCTTTTATCAGAGCGACTCCTAGTCCTTTGTAGGAATACACCCCCGGAATATCCACCCCCATGCATGCAGCCCCTGCTGTCTCTATCGTCCATTTCCACTCACCGCCTTACACACACACGTGTACAATAGAGGGTATGAATTCGCCTGCACAAAATCCAGTCTTCTTATTGGGTAGCATCAACAGCGACACTATTAGAACCATTGACTCGGCAGTATTCATACTGCCCAATTGCAATACTGAGTGTGTGGTTGAGTGCATCGGTGCGGTTGACCCTAACCCCTTAATTAGTGTGATATTAATTGTCATCACAACATGGCTGCTAAACGTCCACGCCATGACCTCCAACTACAACAGAAGTATGACATGGTGAAGCTTCTGCAAATTGGATGGAAGCAGAAGCAAGTGGCAGACAAATTTGACGTGAATGAATCGACTGTTTCTAAACTGAATAAGCAGCAGACGGAAATTGTGGCACACTTATAGCAGGGAAAGTTGAACACGGCAGTTATGCGCAACAAGTCATTTGGCCTAAAGAATGTTGACACAGCTCTTCTGGAGTGGTTCAGAACTGTGGCTGCCGGAAAACCGGGAATATCTGGAGCTGTACTCCAAGAGAAGGCACAAAACTTCACGAGAAAACTGAAGTTTCAGGAAACTGAAGTCAAAAAGATCGATATGAATTACATTAATCGCTTCAAAACACGCAAAAAGACTTCTTGGCAAAGCAGCAGCTGTTGGTGAAGGAATTGTGGTAGATTGGCAGATTAATCTTCTTCCAGCAATGTTGCGTCAATTCACCTTTGGTGACATTTTCAACGTTGATGAGATGGGATTATTCTGGCGTCTCCTACCAGATAGCACCCATTCCTTCAAAGGCGCAACATGCAGTGGAGGAAAGCGGTCAAAGGAGTGGATTACAGTCATATGTGGTGCAAGCGCATTAGGAGAAGAATTACCGTTTCTTGTGATTGGAAAGTCAAACATGCCACGCTGCTTCTGTGGAGAACAATTCCCAGTAATGTTTGAAGCATACAGCCGTGCCTGGATGACTCCAGGGATTTTCTCTCAGTATATTCGACTACAGTAATCGGCTACAAGCAAGCGTAAGATTGCATTGATCCTCGATAACTGTCCTGCTCATCCGACAATGGAAGGGTTAATGAACATTACACTGTTCTTTCTTCCTCAAAATACCACATCACATACGCAGCCTATGGATGCGGGAGTTATTCGCAACATAAAGCACCACTACAAATTGGCGTTGGTACGGTGGATGATTGCAGCAATCGATAACCAGTAACCATTCCAGATCAATCAATTGAGCAATACCAATCCTCAAGGAATCCTGGGAAAAAGTGATGGAGAGGACCAAAAACTTGTTTCCTCCACGTTGGATTCGATGCAATTGGTGAAGAACCTGCAGCTGTGGAGCCTGGGAAGAACAGCCCACAGACAACATATTTGAGCGGATGGCAGCTCATTTTGGACTTGTTTCAGCGAGTAAGTCAATATGGATGCTGACCTTATCACCTGGGACTCGCCATTAGAAGAGGCAATTTTGACACTGGCAGGTGGAAGTGAAGAGCAGCCCTGCAGCGACGACGAAGCCTTGCAGCCACAGGAAGAAATGCCACCATCTCATATAGAAGCTCATTTTGCCTTGCAAACTCTCCGAAAATTTCTGGAAACACAGGATAATGGCTTACCTGCTTTGCAAAGTCTACGTTCAGTGGAAGAATAGTTAAATCAACTTTCTTTTACAAAGAAGCGAAAAACTACCATCCCAGGTTTTTTTAAGATAAAATATATGATTGGAATGCCGTATACCTGTTGGATTATTAAATAGTGTCTGTATTATTATATTTATTTATGCAAGCCTCCCTTACCTTAATGTTTATTATAGTTTCAGTTTGTTCTAATTTAATTGTTATACTTTGTTGAATTGGTTTTTATCAAATTATAATAAATAAGTAATAAATATTCATGCATTTTTAATTGCTATATTTGTTTTTTATCACATTTTCTATCAGACTAAAATTATCTGGCGTTACATTGACATGAAACTCGAATACAAATCAATGATTTCCATAAACTTGAGACTTTTTTGAGAATTCAATCAGTAGTGTTGCGGCTTTTGGCCTTTTAACCGACTTTCTATGCCATCCGAATAATGAGTGTGTGCGTGTAAAATTTCTATTTTTTGTCTGTGACAATGTTTTTTTGTCTGTAACTATTTTTTTAATATTATTTCGTATGTATTATTTTTTTTAGAGTTAAATTTTGCATTTATTTTTTTTATTGTTTTTTACAAAAGCATTTCTTAATAATCAAATAGAGAGTAACGAGCAGTAATACGATGATCAGGCAACAGATGACCACAATTGCAATGCCAGCACCTTTTAATCTGTTGCAGCGTTTCGTCGGATTGTCCTGACGGCATTTTTGCGGTGATTAATGGTGAATAGCAATAATAAAAATATTGCTATTAGCAAAATATTTAAATTTAAAAACTGATCAAGAAATCGATCAGAATTATTATAAAGTAATATTAAATTGACTCTATCAGTGGATTAAATCCAAGACATATTATTCACGATTCCAGAACCAAAAAATATCATAATCAATTTAAAAAAAAATAATTAACCTTAACAACAGACAGAAAAAGAAATTCTTCTTCCAATCTCAACATCCATCCAACAAAAGTTTTCTTATCCAACGAAAAAGAAATACCGGATTTTTGATTGATAAAATTCTTTTTACAATTTCAAATCCTATCCAACATAATATTATTAATAAAAAAATTTTTTTATAAAAACAACCACGTTTTTCAAGCATTACCAATGCACTAAAAAGAGGAAAATAATTTTTTTCTAGACATGTGAGAAATTTTATACCTAAC
>MQRK01244793.1:2255-14159 GCA_001938485.1 Girardia tigrina
ACTTTTTAAAATTTTGTTGCATATTGCATGGAGAATGGTCACTGTATTTTCGCCTCCATTCTGAATTAGTTCCGCGCTGATGCTGTCCATTCCTGGGCTTTTGTTCCTCTTCAAACCTTTTATGGCAGCCTCTACTTCTGATTTTAAAATTTCGCATTCATGATTTTCGTCATCTCTATTTGCTTCAAAATTTTCAGAGATAACGCTTTTTTCGACATCTGCTTTAAAGTTGTATAATTCGGTACAGTAATCTTTCCACCTTTGAGCAATCTTTGTACTTTTTGTAAGTACATTTCCATCTTGATCTTCAATTACATTTATTTGTCTTCTTCCTGGTTTGGTCAGTTTCTTAATTGTCTTGAATGCTTCTCTAGAATTGTTTATTTCAAAACTACTTTCTATCAATTTTGCTTGTTCTTCCGCCCAATCCTCTTTGGCTTTCCTCNGTAGTCTCCGAACTTCCTTGTTCACCTTCCTGTAATCTTGCATGTGCTCTTCGCCATTATTTCTCTTGTTTTTCAGTTGACATCGTCTATCACAGCATTCCAATACCTCTCCACTGATCCAGGGTATCTTCGTCTTTCGTCTTTTTCCCAGAATCCTTTCGGCAGTATCTGTGATAATGTTTGTGAACTCGTCACAGAGCTTTTGTGGCTGCTGGTCTTCGAGTAACAGCAAGGGAACAAATTTTGATGACAGTTCACTCTGAAATTTGTCCCTAATTCTAATATCCTTCGGTTTCTCAAGGTCGAAAAGCGCTCCTTGATGTTTTGTTCTGGTTTTTGTGGAGAGCTTTAGTTTGAAAGTTGTCATGAGAAGATCATGGTCGCTTCCTATGTCCGGTTTCTTTAGAGTTCTAGTTTTGGCTTTGTTGACGCTGGATTTGAATTTCTTAGGTACCAAAATGTAGTCTAGTTGTTTCTTAGGCAAATTGATTATTCAAATATTCCATAGAAATATGAGATATTTGAATACAAATTAAAATCAATAAGAAAATCATTGGCATTATCATTAATTCATAATGCATTAATTAGAATTATCATTAGAATTTTTATTAACGAATTTGTTTCCGAAAAACGGAGACGATTAATCTAATATATTCGTCGTTGTTGACCATTTTATTACAAGCCAACCAATTATCCGAAGAAAGACGACCATCAATTAACCTTAATTACGAAAGATAACTGAATTTCTTTTGATATTACTGATAATTGAGTTTCATCTGGTAATTTTTGACTAAGCGAACAAACCTGATCATTGTTTCATCAAGTACGAAATAACAAAAACCTGAAAAGAAAGCGAACAGTTATCTATCTAGAAAGTTTTAACAATTGTGTTTGAACAGATTAAATATCGTTATACGTTTAAACTCTTTTTATTATTTATATTGTCAATTTTACAAAGTGGAAATAGTCTCAGATTACTAATACGTAACCTTAGGTTATTTCTACAATAATTATTTAATTTTTGTTTTTTAAATTAAAAAACTAAATTATTTGACGAATTGAAAATTTTAACTCCACATACTTTGAGTGATGAATATTTTATGTTTGATATGTTGAATTTTGTATAAATGTGTTTCTCCCACCCAGATGAAAAATTGATATTTTGGATGTTCGCGATGAAAAGTAATTCGAGCATAGTTATCATTTTAAAATACAACATAAGATATTAAAAAAATTTTAAAATATTAAATCGTTTAAAATTGGAATATTAAAAATTTTATTAAAATAAATAACTTTTAAACTTATTTTTAAATTGATTAAATAAATGTTTTCTTTAAATAAAATCATTTCAAAATTAAATTATTTTTAGATAAAATTATTAACAAAGTTATAAAAAGGAGAATTGTTAAAAGAAAGTCTGAAAATAATTTAATTTGTTCGAATAATTGTTTATTAACAAGACATTAACAAAAATTTATCAATTTAGCAAGTTGTCAAATTATGAAAGCTTGGCTGAGAGTTGTCCAAAAGACAATTCAAACTGTGATGAAAATAAATGTGGGAAAATCCATATTGGTGTTCTTAATAATTTGAAAATATTAAAAAAAAATAGAATATCAATTAAATTTATTTATTTCAAAATCTTAAATATAACTTCACTGAATAATAAAATACATAGAATGCGGTAAAGAAAAGTCAAAGGTTTTCCTATCTGAAGGATTCCCAACAAAGTCAATTGTATCTGAAATGGATTTCTTTCAACACCGTGAAATACCAAAGTCATTTCATGAAAAACTAACCCCACATTATAAACCATCAGAATCAACGGAGAACAGAAGAAAAAATTCCATGACTTTAGATCTAATGGTTCGGGCTTCCTTTTGATTGCCATTGACAAGAAAGAACTTTGTAAAAATAACTGAAAGAACAATTCGGTATTGTTTATTATGAAAAAATATGTCGAGTTCTTTTCATGGTACGTATATTTCATGACCAAGGTGTATATATCATTTAGTAAATTCGTCAGTAAAATCGTACTATATCCAAAGGTGCCAATATATATACAGTACGTTTTAAAATTCGAAACTCTTTCTTCAGTCACTGTTCTCCATGTTTTCATTCCTTCAATCATAGTTATCGTGATTGGAATCATAAAACCATTAAGAAATATTGAGAGAATAAAAATATCCCATTGACATGGATCTTCTCTCTTAATTTCTCTAACATGTACAAACATCGTTATGGCAACGGTAAAGCCAACTACAATACAGCCAGGAACTGATAGAAAATGGGATCTTAAAATCACAAAGTGTTCTTCTATGGGTTCCTCCAGTGCTCTATGTCTTAACAAGTGTTTCATACTTCTTCTTAATGGTAAAATCAAATAAGGTGTAAAAGCTATTATTAGTATTGTAATGGCGTTTTGCTTGGCTGTAATAGCGAATTCTAACTTGCTATTTAGAAAATCGTAAATGTCATAGGAATTATTGGATTTTTTAAAAAAAGAAGAATTGAAGAATAGATCGAATAAATTCGTTGAATGAAGAGTTTGTTGGATTATTACATTATAAATAAATTGAACCAAAACAGAAATAATTGTTACAGAAATCGTCAAACAGTTGATATAGTTCAAGATCCACTCCTCTCCGGTGTCTTGGTACCCGCTCGTGTCCAACACTAAAATGATGATAGCAAAAAAGTTTAATGTGACAATGATCGAATAAATCGACTCGTCGACTTCTGAAGAAATTCGAAAAATAAAACGATTCATTGAAATCAGTATCAGGCCAAGAATGGCTATAATCATGAAGGGTAAACAGATCACATAGAACACCAAAGGTCTTTCAACAGAACTTTTGATTCTAAGATTTCGGTACCTGTAATTGACTTTTGTATTGTAAAATATGAGTATTGTGTTACACAAAATGATTATGGACATCACATAATTACAAATTTTCGTGAAATCGAGGTCTCGCTGTCGAAAGTCCGTCAATCGCATAGCGTAATATGCATAATTAGTTATAATTCCTGCACTGAGTGTGATTATACAAATAGAAATCAAGAAGAACAAAAGTACATCTTGCTTCAAAGGCGAAATGGATTCTTTCATCTTGATATTGTAACAATAATTCGTAATTATAACACTAATAATAAGGGCAACCTACTAAGGATATGGTAAAATAAGACAAACGGATGTTTATGACTTCACAGCTTTCCGTTGGAGGTAGAATATTCATAATCTAAAATGTATAAGAATTATTATTATTAATATTATAATTATTTTTATTTTTATACTAAGAACACGATAATATGATTTCCAACATTTTGTTTAAGATAACTTGCAACAAAACTTTCATCAGTAGACATTGAATTAAATTGATAAGATTTTTACAATAATTATTCAAGCAAGGATTATTATTATACACAATTAAATTAATTTTATGATTATTTTATACATTTTTACAACTTCATACTCTTTGATCTTCAGTACAACGCGATGGAGCAGCCGTGCAGACAACTGTGATGAGTTATTGAAAACACTTCCCGTAATAGTCGCTACAATGACAAACGTCACTCTGGATAGCTCATTTGATCGCGATACAGTCGTAATGCATCATCCTTCTTAAAGGCAATTGATTTTGAATTCTGACTCTGTCTCATAGTCATGAGTGAATTCTTAGAGCTCTGTAAAATTCTTTCTAAGGCTCTACAAAGAAAAGGCACCAATATATCCGCCGCGTCATCCCAAGTGAACTCACAGATTATTTCAATCAAAGAGCCACATTCTGAAAAGGCTTTTGATCTGATGTTGGTAAAAGCCGAACAATTTGCTGACGCGATCGACGTTCAATATGAGGAGCCACGGCAACGAAAAATATCCACGCTCATTGATGATCAAGGTAAATTACAAGTAATGGAATAAATATCAATATTATATTATATGTTCTATGTATCTATAAACATTAAGTGTTACTCACTGATCGAGAGAGATACAGATGTTACTTTTTCTATGGAACTATTGAGCTGTTGTTGTCAGCACTGGTAAGCCGCTTCGATCTAAATGTCCTTCCCTTGTTGTCATACCTTGAATTCTTTGGTTCTCCCAACATGTCTCATTTAGACAAACTAGAAACTTTGTTGTTCTTTTACCGAGAGAACGTGAGTGCTTCCAATGCTCGGACTGAGTATTAGTTGTTCTCGCGTGAGATATTTGAAAATGGTGACATCCATTCTGTATTCCTCCACATGGTTAATCATGGCCTTACCACAATCTCTCCCCATCTGACTATACTTTCTTATTGTATATATTAACAACATCACAATTTGAATGCAAACATTTATTTACAACACAAACAGATTCTTCACAACAATTTTCAGAGGTCATCTTTTTTAATTGATATAGTTTTTGATTACATATTCAAATATAAAAAAAATCAATGAATGGGAAATTTTAAGATTACATTTTAATTTCTCATAATTTTATTGGATAAAAGACATTATGTAATTTTTTTAAATAAACATTAATTTTTAAAATATATTAAATTTAATAAGTTAAAATCGTTTACTGAAAATATTATTAAAATTCATAATTATCAAACTTTAATTAATTAGTACTTAAAATTAATATCATTAAATTAATTTCATTAGATTCAAATAATCAATCAAATAACATATCAATCCCATCGGAGTAGGAGAGTCACAAATCTAAACAGCATACAAACAACAAACTTACAACATATATAATTTATAATATTTTGCAATATGCATATAATATTTTACATATACAATAAAACCTCGATATAACGGACTGGTTGGAAAGAGGGGATGTTTGTTAAAGCCGAAAGTCCGTTATATAAAAATAGGTTTAAAATAAATCTGTATTTAGATATAAATAAAAAATACATAACGCAAACAAAATACTATTTAATTGTCTTCGGACATTTGTCGTGAAGTGACTTTGCTGCTTGATATCAAAACATTTGCTTTCGGTAATCCTGCTTTGAAAAAGGAGTCGAGTTTTGTTATCACTTTTGAAGGTTGCTGTCTTTTTATAATCAACTCTCTAAAATTACGAAAATGCGTATAATATAGTTGAACTTCGTTATTCGACGAAAAGTCAATAAGTGTTATTAGATCGTTGAGATGTGATCTCACCACTGATAACTTCATTTTAGAAACTTCTAACCGTTCTAAATCTATGTCTGTATCTTGGCTATGAAACAAATTCCTCCAACCATTTTTAATGTTTGCTCGTTCACCTCTTTCCAAGGTGCAGCAAAATTTAAAATTGTTGATTTGAAATTGTAATCCTTTAAGTTTTGCAAGGTACGCTGTCCTCTTATACCTTCTGAATTATCTTCATTGTACAATACAACCATTACTTCATCTAAAAACTTTCTACGATAAATTAGTTTGATTGCCGAAATTATTCTCTGATCCAAGGGTTGAATAAGCGATCTGGTATTTTTTGGCAAAAACATACAATTAAAGTTGCTATAAAAAATAGTTCCCAAAGCAACACTTTACAACACAAAGCAAATAGTTTATACCATTCATTATTACACAGAAAAGGAACATTAGAAGGGGCAAAACACAACAATACAACTTCGTGAGAAGTGGTTGCAACCTCAATATCAGGATTCATGTTTTTAACACCAAAATTTATTTATATAACAATTCACAAATTTAAAACAAATTTTCCTGTTAATTTAGTTATCTCGACCCAAATTAATCCATTAAATTCTTTTCGATTTAATTTTTAAAATCCTGAAAATTTAGTTCGAAAATTTATTTCAAAAATTATTTAAACTTTATTTTCAAAATTTATTTCAAAGTTTTTAAAATATTTTTATTTATAAATAAATATTTAATATTTTTGTTTTCTTGACAATTTTAATTTTAAGATATTTAATAGATACATTAAAAGATATTTTTTATTTTTAAATAGATATTTTATTTTTTATGATTTTCTTTTATTATATCATTTTTAATTTTTTATAATATTTAAAAACACATTAAAAAATATTTTATTTTTAAAAACGTTTTTGTTTTTTAATAGTTGTTTTATTATATCATTTTTAATTTTAAAATATTGAATAAGCATATTAACATAAAAATATTTTACCCTTTAAATTAAAAAAATAATAAACTATTCAGGCGAGATAAAAATTTAAATTAACCCCTCATAGTGTTCACCAACAATATTTTATACCTGCTTATAAGGGTTCTCTAATTTTCTTTAAAACACATTTTTTATTGTTGAAATTACGTCAATCTTCTATTTTTTGTGACAAACTTTATCTTTTTTATCATGTTACTTTTATAAATGGTAGGTCAATTTTTATATCCAATTACGCGAAAGCAACAAAATTGGGAACAAAAGTAATTATATAATTTGGGCAACGAAATTCACAGGATAACTTAATTAACGCCGACTTTTAAAGTACTTCTTAAATTAAATTAAAGTGTAAATAAAAAATTAACTAAGAAATTTATTGACTTTAATTAGAAACTTATTAAATTGAATTAAAATTAAATTAAAAATTAAAAAAAATTAATGGACCCTACAGACATAAAATGTACATTGTCAATATTTATAAATAAATCTTTTTGGCATAAAAACCGTTTTAAAAATTTAAATAATCGATAAAATAAATAGACATTTTAATATATTTTCATAATATTTCAGAATAAAAAAAATTATTTATGAAACGAAAAAAAATGAAATTCAAATTCAAATCTTTCTTAATTGTAAAATAATTCATTAAATTATTTATTTTTATATTTTATTTTAAAAATTAAGATCGTTTCCCTTACGATAAAATATAAATATTGCTTCACTAAAGAAATAATATTAAATATTTTAGTATGATTTTTATGAGTGTTTTATGACCACCTAATACCAGAATTATTACTGTTCATCGTAGTTAATAAAGTAGAAGTTACATCAAACGGCAGCAGAACCATCATTCATTTGAGTCTGTGCTTGTGAGAATAAAGCAAAATAGTATTGAGTGTCAATTACGGATCCAGAATGATTCGTTACCCTGTTACGGTTAAACAGATCAAGAAAGACATTCCAAGTCATTCGGAAGAGGATGTTATATGTAATGAAGAAGGAGAAGTTTTGGGTCTGAAAGGTAATGTTGCTAAACTATCTCAGTTGTTCAGAAAAGACGATGATCATAAAAGAAGTCGTTCTAATTCTCTTGGAAGAATAAACTCCAAAATCCTTCTTGGACGTTTTATTGAAGAATCAGGGAATAATGCTTCAAAGTCACGATCATCAACTCCAGTAGTAGATCGTCGACAGAGTGTNTCCAATCAAAAAATGTATTCTGGTGGGCAATTTCGGGTGGACGAAGTATCAGCCCGGTATGATAGATTTCCAAAAAGCAAAGTTTTTGCAAGATCAGAAATTTACGATCGGCAAATCAAAAATTCAAATGAAATAAAACAAGATACAGTTGATGATGGAGTTAAAAACTATAAAAACCGTTTCCAAGATCACAATCCTCGAATAAGAGAACTAAAAAAGAGAGAGGAATTAAAGATATACCGAGATAGAAAGGGCTCCGGAGATGCGACATATCGCAGTCGGTATATGGACAACACGGCGACATTTGTAAATGACGAATTACATTTTTCGATGAAAGACGATGTTATTACAAAATCCCGATGGAATGACTATGAAACCAACGAATTACCTATTAAAAGCAGTTATGAAAAGTTTGGTAGTAATGAAAAACCGAAACATGAGGAGACTAATCAAGAGTGTGAAGAGTTCGTTGAAACATGGGAAGAGTTCCACACAGTTCCATATTACACGGAAAATATAAGTTCGACATCTAACTTTTCTAAAGAAAGAGAAATCAAAAATGATAATTTGTATAGTTATGTAAATAATAATAATAAAGAAACTCCCAAGACAGTCTTTGCTGACAAAGAGAGTGCATTTCAACATTTACTTTCATTAAAAGACCCTTCAAATAAAAATGAAAATTCAACTTATAATAAACGCAGAGTTAATTATCGAAGAAAAAGTCTTGCTGAATTATTACTGGAATATCAACGAAAAGGAGTCTTGCCGCAAAACGAAAACCATTTAGAAGAGTTCTCAGTGAAAAGAGGAGAATTCTTTATCGAAAACAATATTGATACAACCTCCGCGGCCCGAACAATCGATGTCATTCCTCAATGCGCACCCATTATCGAAAGCAATGCCAACCCCTACCAAAACACATTTCGAGTTTCGAAAGAAAACCCTTTATACACAAACAATAATGACTTTCAAGACACAATTGGAAAGAACAAGTGGAGAATTAACTGAACTCTTCTTTATAGTTGATGCATTGCTAATCCTGTCGATCATGCCACAGATCTTAATTGTATTCGTGTTATTATAACCTATTTTGGTTCTCCTATGGCTCTAATTTCTGTTTGTGGTACAATTAATTTAATTCTTTAAAATATACTTCAGAATTTGGTCTGGCTTTTAAAATCAGATTTGTATAATTTTATAAATTTATATTTCGGTGCAAATGCCTTGAAATAGATAAAATTATTTTAAAATATAAATAATGACAATCATCATCCGCAGGTAACTAAGTGTTACTAAGTGTTCTTAATTATCTTTTGAAATAAGTTGTTATAATTTTTTTGGTAGTTAGTACAATTTTTTTTATTAAAAAAGACTTGGTCATCATTCATGGTCTTTGTAAGTTTTCTAAAATTTGTTGAAAGTGTTAATAAACTAAGTTCCTTGTTAAATGAAAATGGTTATTCTAAATCTATTCAAATAAATTAACAAAAGAACCAGTTCATAAGATACTTTTGAAAGATACTTCTAAAGATTACAATGTTGTTTCTCATAATAAGACATTAGAAACAACTGTAAAACAACTTATTCTACTAACTAACGGAATTACCGAATAAGCTGCTCTACCGGAAATAGAATATACCAAACTAATCTAATACAAAATTAGATGAGTTCGGTATAGGGTAAGATAAAAAAACAAAACTAATCAACAGCTTATAAAACTGTATTACGGCACTTGGGAAAACAATTAACCTGTAGATATAATAGTTCGAAAATACGGAATTTGTCTTCGTAAGATATGATAGCTCGAGAATACGAAATGGATCTTCATCGAAACAGAAATTATTGAATGTATGTCGTCCGTGAATTAATTTAGCAGGCGATATCTATAATTTCTGATTGATTTTTTTTAATCCATATTTCTATGGGTTTTATTTTTGAAGATTTTATTTCTTTATTTTACATTGTCCGGCAGCAATAATTATTCTGTTTCCTTTCTTTTTTCTTTTCTTTTAAACTAACTTTAATTCCAAACAGCGGAAGGATTAATTTTGAAAGCGATTTGTCCTGGAATAAATACAATTTACAGCATAACAAAAATAAATAATCAGACACAAATTGAGATCGAGAACGAAACATACATATTCAAATGGTCAAACATCGTTAAAATCATTTTTTTATGAAAAAAAACAAAAGATCACAAACATATCATACACAACCACATAGCACAAAAAACAAAATCGACTACAATCCGAGAATCAAAAGTGAGATATCACAATAACTAATATTCAATTAAATTTAAAAATGATTTCACTCTCATAAAATCAAAAATAGGTTCAATAATAATTCTGTTATCCTAATTTAAGAAATGTATTCTGATTATTTTTCATTCTTTTTATTAGTATCCATGGAATTTAGAAACCTATTTTTGACGACTTTTGACTCACGATGATATAAATACCTTCTTGGAACACTTCAGCATCTCAAAAAAGTCTCTGGTTCTCTTAGATTTTATTGCAAAAGTTTATTCTAAAAAAATAATTCAACAGAAAATTAATGTCAAAACGGAAACAACTATGAACTTCAGACGATTTGAATATTTCCAAATGTCGAATCTTATTGATGTGTTGCCGCCTAACCATAAGTGACTTACCTTATCTATACAAGCCACTTATCAAATTGTAAGAAATAGTGAATCATATATAAAAAGTAATATATCATTTAAAATGTTTATAAATATAGACAAAGTTTTTTGCCCGTTATTTATATCAGACTTGCAATGGATTCTAGTAGTTTTTGATGTTAACAATAAAACTACCATCGTTTATAATGTCATTGAATCCCTAACACTGGAACAAGAACTGGTAATCAACAACATCAATGCTAACTTCTATCCTTCTTTCGATTTGGAGGCGAATGTCGAATCTTGAAACAATACAATGATTTACCAACTTCACAAAATTTTGCAGAGAGTGGATACTGGATTGCCAACTCTATATGACAATTGTATCACAACAAATCATGATGTACGAGAAATAATTTACAACATCACTAAAAAGAAAGTTCAAATGAAAATTAGACGACAAGAAAAAACTATTAAAGAAAAGAATAACAGAGAATTGCGTTACAAAAAATCTCAGAGATAAAAGCGGCTAATTCCACAAAAAGCGCTGAAGAATTTAACTCGCTCATTACCAACTACATTTTGTAAGCAAGAGTTAAAACGGTCAAAAATCTTAATGCATAAAGAAACATCAAGAACTTTAGAAAAAAACGGATGTAAATCTATTGCATTACTTTAAAATAAAACCGAAAAATGCCATGGAAATAATTCTAAGTGACACTACTGTTGATGGAGAGCTATCTTTGGAAACTCTTACAAATTACACCAAATCAAAAAGCGACTATCCTCCTGAAATAGACTAGAGCAATGCACTAAACATCAAACCTAGCCCCAAACTTCAATTTCACATGTCACTCCAGAAGAGATTACCCACATACTCAAGAACACCAAAAATACTTGTCCGGGTATATCAAACATTGGCTATGCAGATATTGACTATTGCGACCCGGGTTGTCAATTTCTGGCCACATTATTCAAAATATCATTGATACGGGTGTCATTCCACCCAGTTGGAAGAAATTCCTAACGGTAATGATTCCTAAACCCGGTAAGTCAGGAAATTACAAAGATATAGGATCATGGAAACCAATAGCCCTGATGGAATGCATTGCCAATTTGTTCACATCGTGTCTATGCACTCAACTGGAACAATGGCTGGTGAAGAACAATTTAATTTCAAAGTTCCAAAAAGGCATCGGACCATCGGACGGGTGCGCTGAACACAATAACGTCATGAGAATTCTACTGGAGGAATATGAACATCTTCACATGGCATTCCTCGATCTAACTGATGCGTTTGGCAGCATTCCCATTCATCATATATTAGAAGTTCTTAGAAGAAAAAGGTCTAGACTCATTATCTGGCTCTCTCATTGCAAATCTGTACTCGGATTATTTATCAACATACAGGGTGCGGCAGCTATTTGAGAACAAAATGACATAAAGTTCAAAAAATGAATATACAACAGAAAAATAACATTTATTACAATTTAAAATTTTACATATATTAACACGTA